>CAJDSM010026589.1:8978-24198 GCA_903981925.1 Ostrea lurida | reverse complement strand
AACTTAATTTATCTATCGATTGTCAACTTGAAATGGTTGTTCCAATACTTCTTGATGGGTGTGAACTGTGGGGTTTTGAAAATTTGGGTATTATCGAGAGATTGCATCTAAAATATTGTAAACTTGTTTTGAATCTTAAGGCGTCCAATCCAAATTATATGATCTATGGTGAACTTGCTAGATATCCATTGTGCATACATGTTAAAATAAGAACGATAAAATTTTGGGTAAAACTGTTGAATGGTAAAAACACAAAGCTGTCTAGTATTTTGTATAAATTTTTACATATGTCAGAAATAGACAATGCTAATTTTAAACGGATAAAATGTATACAGACAATCTTACAAGAATTGGGTTTGAATTAATATCTGGATATCACAAAATTGTTGCAAATGAAATGGTTGATAAGTGTTATCCAAACAAATTATGATGGATCAATTTCCATCAGAAATGGGCATCTAGATTGTAATACTCAGGAAAAGGTGTGTTTTATAATTTATTTACAAATAATATTTTTAAGTCTAGAAATTATATAGAAACCTGCTGTACCAAATAATATTATTTTTACATTAGCAAGATTTAGAACTAGTAATCACAATTTACCTATTGAGACAGGCAGATGGAGTGGTGTACCTAGAAACGAGAAGAATATGTACTTTAGTAAAAATGATATAGGCGATGAATTTCATTACATAATGGTTTGTGCAGCTTTAAGTGATATTAAAAATGTTATTTCTACTAAATAACAAAGACCAAATTCATAAAAAAAAATATTTATTTGCATGTAAAAAGTATCTATTTTGAAATAATCTAGCCAATTATAAATGTAATTCATAAGAGAGTCACCAAATGTAGACTATACGCTCTTGTAATGCAATGTTTGAATTCTTTATATGATATTGTATATCTTCTTCTATGTTGTGTTTAATGCAATATGAGAATAAACTAAATTGAATTGACAAGTGATGGCAGAAATATGCCTCCAGAATGAGCAACTCAAAGTGTACCTTTATATAAAAGATATAGGTGAATGATCAAAGAAAATAGAAAAGTTACCTGGGGTAAAATTACTTATATAGTGTTAAATCTCGCGTTCAGTTAGAACATAATCTATTAAAACACATCCTGTTGAATTATTAAAAGTAATGTTTCCAAAGTTTTGTCATGAATTCCGCCATTTGTACTATCCTTATCCAGTTGTTTTCAAAGTTTTAAGAGTTTTCTACCAAAAGTACTTCATAATCCTTTTGAACACATAATTCTGGTTCCCTGTTATAACTCAATCAAGGGACATTTTTAGATATAATGTAATGAATTTTCATAACTCTGAATAAAATCATCTAACATTGAAATCACCAGTGATATATACAATATAATATTTGTACCTACATATGGATTTGTTCAGTAACTAAGATGTCAACACCAGTCTTGTCATAGAATACGCTGAACTTCAGGGAGATATGTAAACATTTTCCGTGAAAACGATATTAGCTTCACATTTTCTCTGTACTTCACAACTTTAACGATAAATCTAACAGATTAATCAGATTATTTTTGTCCTTCTCTAGAACATGCTCATTGCGTCGGGTACAGCACATACACCAGTATTATGTATGTTTCTGAATTCTCTGTCCACATAGTATGAACAATTGTACAGCGTATTATAACTACACTGATTGATTCGAAGAGTGAATTGTTTCTAATTCCATTCAAGATAATTAATTACGATGTTTTAAAAGCCTAGGTAATCTTTAGAGTCTGAAAACGAAGGTGCTGCATTGAGCGTGACACTTCCATATCCAGAACCCCGTAAGGAGTAGCTTAATGAGCATTGAGGCTCGGAATCAATTAAATCTGTTCGTATTGGTTGTACATCGATTAACGGATAGACGCCAGATTTGGAACATTAACCAAAATAAATTTACTTGTTCAAAGCTTGGATATTTGTGCTCGTCTTGGTAGTTTAAATTTATACGGGCGAATGTGCATTATACATAGTGCATAGCATCGTTTTTCCAAAAGAGGTACCACGAAAATAGAATTAATCTGTATTAAAAAAAAATAATAAAAATAAACAAAAACAAACCAACTCATTCCTATCATGTACATTAATTTTTAAATAATATTAAGGATAAAAAACCACGTAGGATTTTGCATGTGATTATGGAGATTTTTTTAAAAAGATGACTTTTGTGAAATCTTGGAGGAGGGATTTCTTTTTTTATTTTGTATACATAACGGTGATCACAATCTGACCACTTAATGCTTTGGGCGAAAGATTTTCCAGATTGGCATAAACGGTAAACCCTGGTGGGTCCATCCTCTCCTCATTGCAATTTATAGCACCAAAATGATATATTTATAGCACCAAAATCATATATTTATAGCACCAAAATAATATATTTATAGCACCAAAATAATAAATTTATAGCACCAAAATAATACATTTATAGATAATACATCTATAGCACCAAAATAATATATTTATAGCACCAAAATAATGTCCCCGCTAAATATTAGCTCTGCTGACGCTGGATGACACGATATCGTTACGTTAGGAAGCGGTCAACTTCGTGTAACCTGTGGTTCATTGACGTTCAGATATTGCTATCTTTCCTAAAATAAATCCAGAGTGCTCTGCAAAGTCTGTAATATTAAAGCTGTCATATCGTTACCTTCAGTCACAGTGGCACTCTCATTCTGCAAAGCTTTGCTCAAATGTTCACAATATTTCCCACAATTGTTTCCCCCCAAGAAAAGAACAAAAGAGAAAGTCAAATGTCTGCAAATGAAGAGCCACGCCCCTTCTTCTACGCTTCATTCCCTGCCCCTTCACGTGCTCTCGTGCTTCAACCCATGCATGTTGCAGCATCTTATGATTTTTAATTATGCAGGTTCGAGTTTCTGCTCTCACTTGTTCAACGAGTCGGACAAAGGGAACCGTACTCTGCTTTTATTTGTTTCGAAAATTTCACCTCTACGTGGTGACAGTTGATCATATGCTTTGTCATTTCTGTGGCATTTTCTAGAGTTTACTGAATTGTCTTGCAGCACTTTAATCCATCGCCACAGAACACAGTCATAGTCTGGTCCGATTTACCAATAAAAACTTCTCACGCATTTAATTTTATTTCCATGCATGGTATTTTGTAACCTAGTTCGTAGTATGGCTGAAATGCTCCTAAAAAATTAGGCTGCCTTCATGAAAATGGCAGGTTAAGTAGTCAAATGCATTTGAATTCAATGGCGGACACAAATTCTTTCCCGATAATTTTGATTAATAGTTTCAATGCGGGAATGTGGTATGTCTTATATAATCCAAATTTATATACATTTATATCTGATTATATATTTTAGTATCAGTAGCAACTGAAGATAATACCACTCTTGATTTAAATAAATCACGTCTTCTGCTATTTCTCCCCAATGATGATCTTGATATTTCCTTCTGTTTTTACTACTATATTTTCTACAATTCATCTATTTTGGTGATAAAGAATTTTGCATTTGCAGAGGCCATAACATCGCAGAACTGAGCTTGGCAATCCACATCTTTTCCTGTTTAACAACCCTTTTGCTGCAGTTGCAAGCCACCAAATCTAGGCATAGCCTCTGGAATTGATCGAAATTCCATTATAGACATCGGCACCAAACGAACCTACACATCAACTCCATTCCCATGTCAGTTGGACATGGTAATAATGGCTTACAAATGTTTGCCTGTCCCATATCCAAGCTGGTAAGTGTGCTCGCTTTCCAATGCATGCATAAAGGCACTCACAGTGAGGCATTCTCAGGCCTTTTGATTTTCCCACACAATACATTCCTTACCGTATCATCTAAGTCTCCGCTTCTTAGTTTTATATACCAAAATTACAGACAAACTTTTCACAACTCTTTGATTGTCATACAGCTTAATTCTCCCTTCACTCTAAAGCCCTCGATAGCTTATAATTATCCCTGGAATCTCCAGAAACTTTTTTTGACTATACCATAAAATAAGATGTTGTGTCACACCCTTTTTGGGGGTCATGCCAATGAAATCTACCATAATGTTTTTTGCCGTAACTCTGAGAAGAGAAAGTTTTTCTCACACAACAACTCTGAACAGATATGTTTTATGGCTTTAAAAAAGTTTCCTGCAAATCTATCCACAATATGTCTAATCTATTTCTGAAAAGAAATAGATATAAGTATGCAATAAGACATCAGATATCAGGATGCTAAAATACAATAAGGTAGCAAGCGGATTATCTTTAACATGTAAAGGGCATGTTGGGGGGAAATCACTAATCTAGTGTTCTGCATTCTTCATGCGTGCCTCTAGCGTAACAATTCTAACATATCATCATTGCATTTCACACCAGTTTTCACTACAACCCCCCGGCAATAACAACTATTTTCCCAATAGCGCATGGGAGAATTAATTCTTAGATAGCATAGGCAGCAAATACTTTCTGTTTTCATTCAAAACAAAGTTAGCAGTTGTTGGAAGCAGGTAACGTCTCGATTTTTCAACAATCCCTTCTGACTGGTTGGGCCCCTTTGTCTCGATAAACGATCCGATATTTATTGATCTTTCCTGTACGATTTCAAACAGAACATCTATCCTAGATAAATGCCCCTTTTCAAATACATTTGAAACCAACTCTCAGCAAATGTCTCTCAATGTTTTCATTCCATGTTCTAAGCTTCTGAACAATGCTTGCCCATCTATAATAACTGAGATCCATTTCCATGTGAATCGCGCCCAACTTTCACATCCTTCAGAATTCATTCTGATAACTGATTTTTTCCATATTATCAAGAACCACTATATCGCCATTGAAATAGGCACTGGTAGAGTTCTGCTTCAAGTATAAGCCCAAATCAACCGCCCTTCCTGCTTTTATGCAATAGACAAGTCTTTTGCATATTGTTCGGTCAGCCTTCAGAAATTGTTCCTTTTTTCAACAGCTTTTAGAAACCAACCCGTACCTTTTATAAGGATTCAATGTTTAAAGGATATTTTTCAAAGTATTAGTGCAAAGACGTTTAAACTTGGTACCCGTTCTTTGTTTGGTATAAAACTTCTGAAGCAAAACTCTCCAACTTACTTACCCAAATCTGAAGATAGTAACGAATCTCGGAAATCAGATACTTCTTTTTGATCACTGTTGATTATTCATCTCTTCGTAGGGGTCAATCACTTTAAACCTTTATTGCATAACTAGTGAATTCTCAAACTCTGAGTCAAGATGCTTGTCGACTCTTTGATGCCTATCCTTGTGCAGTAAGATATTGTCATCTGGATCACTTTCTACATGCTTTAGTAAAGAAAACTTACATGTCACCTTAAGTATATTAAAAGAGACCACCTACGAGTGCGAGGGAGTTCTCTTGATACCCACTATGCCACCATCCCCTTACATGTACCATATAGTGGTTACAGCCTTCTTAACTTTGATCTGATCACTTATATAAATGTTCCTTGCTTCTTTGACAACAAAGTTGCCCTGTTACTCTTCAAAACCTCACGCGCAGTTGTCAATCACCAGATAAACACTACCCACTTGTCATCTCAATTTTTTTATAGTGTCATTCGAAAATACCATGGGAGCTATGCCCTAATAGTACAAATACACATCCCACAACCTTCTCTTTCTGATTATTTGAAATACCGGAGGAATAAAACTAAATCCATATAATGACCACCAATAAGTACATTTGTTAGTAAATTACTTCATCTGAAATTAAAAAATTTCCCTATACACGTATCCTGCAGTTAGCTCTATAATCAAGAATCTATATTCTTTCTGTTCATTCATACACTATCAATATTTGGAATGATTTACGTCCTTGTAGCTCCAAATAACTAAAGCTGAAGCAGATCTTCCATAGACCTGACTATACTTTTGGCTCCATTGCCATTAGTTATGCTTCCTGCATGATCATATTTGAGCAGCAACGGGCCCGAGCAATTTCAAATTCCATCCAGAGTTCGCACAAACTCAATACCACTCATATGTTTCCAATACCTTTCAATAAGAAGTTCACTGCATATGTAAGCCACCCATTTCGTGGCAAACAATTTCTCTGTGTTCTGGAACTACCATTTTATCCATCACTTGAAGTACAGAGCTTGATTCACTGTTAATACCAGTGTGACGTTGACCAAGACCGCTCAGATAGTACTGATTTCTGGTACAACTTGTAAAGCGCAACTATTTGTCAGCCGGTGCTTCATAGCATGTAACCACACGATAGTTGAGATCGGATTATGCTGCTGATTGACTAATTAAAGCAGATCCAAGACATGGAACATCTTGTTCTGTTCTTTTCAAATTGAAACAGTAGTCTTCTGAAAAACGCAGCAACAGGATGATTGATCTGCTTTGATCAGGAAGCGTTATAAAACATCTAGCAGTAACTTCTTTGGATTAAAATGCTTGTCTGATTTCCCTCTTATTACAGTGTTTCTACAATCCTGCTCTATCTGAGAATAAACCTGTACAGTTCCTTGAGAATGAATATATGTTTCAGGTCAGTATTTCCTGATTCACGTTTGCCAAACAAGCAATCTGGTTGATGAAATGTTTCTTCCATTCCATTTCGATTCCTAATGTCTATATTATCGGCCGTGAAATGTGGATACATTACGTTTAAATTTAATGGAAAAAATATGACCACTTTCTCTCTCCATTAGACTGGAGCTCGTTCGCTAACTTGTTCTATTCTAGCCACACCTTATAACTAACGTATGACCGCACTTATTGAATAAATTCAAAGCGTTCTTGATCTTGTCATTTTGTTAAAGTGACAAGCAAGGCCAATAGCTTTGGAGTCCATTTTCCAATCATCACCCCTATAACCAATTCTTGGAGCACAACTTAATACTTTTTTTTGTCGAGTCACGACCGGAGCTCTTCTCTGGAGCAATTTCAAAAAGAAGTTCTTTCCCACCATTTAAAGAAGATTAAAAACATGAGAACAACTTCTGAACATCAGTCAATGCATCTTCCTCACTCACGTTAAAATCCTTTATCCCACCTTCTATCTGCAGATTCTGAATCCCTAATTTCAATGCACATTACAATTCGTGAAAAGAGTATGTGAGCTTATAACTGGCATGTTAGAAATTTATTCATCTGTATATCTTGTCCTCATGAATATTTTCTCCAAATTGAGATGCAGACCAAGTATTGCACAGAAGCGTTTCGCGTTCATGACATGTCTACCATAGACGGAAACTGAAAAGATTACTTTTCACCCTTATGAGGTATCTCTTGGAAGTCCATCTTCGCGTAATGTAACCTGAGGGATTTCAGCCCAATCTCTTCGATCAGTCTACAGTATCTAATTCAAAATATCAGAAAGCTGCAAAATTTTGGGTTATTCCTCTGCGTATCAAGCTCACGAACAAGAAAAATCATTGGCTTAGAATTCCTGTCACCTTGGACTCTTTCTTCGTGTTTTCCATGCGTTTCATACTTAAATGCATCCATACATTTTAAATTTATTTACCTCTGCAGCGATCAAATGCTTACTTTCCCTAATTTAACTCGAATGCCTCTACATATTGATCTGTAAACCATGTTCACTTACAGAAAAGTGGTAAGATCTGGAATTAACTTTCTCGATCTTGTTTTGACATAACATACATAACTCCCAATCTACAGGAGAAATGATTTCTAAGACGGTCTGAAGAAAGAGATTGAGGCACGTAGAAGTATACCTAGTTCGTGAGTCTGTATTCCCTTGGAATTCTTCAATTACCACTAGCTTTTTTTTTTTCTATTGCTTTAAGAATTTTGATGTATAAATCACTGTGAACACTCCTGTGACCAGAGTACTCTTTCACTGAACTCAGCATCTCATTCTATCAATATGCATCTAATGTCTTTGCATCTTTAACTTTTTTACACGAATCCTCTCTAATTAATTGTTTCTATTGGACTTTCTGATTTTAACTCTTAAACATCTGTTTTCTGTCCGACATATCACACACCAAAATCGTCTGTACTGATGCTTTTCGTTTACGTCCTAATGATTCAGTCAATATTGAAAGCCCCACCAATGAACTGTTAAACAATTACCATTTATTCTATAATCTACGTAATAGCCTTTCTATTCAGACAATGTAATACTATAACTTTATTCATGACCACTTAATATCGTCTCATAGATTTTTAAGTCAAACAACTATTCAAGTTGCGACTGTTAACTGTTTAAATGCATATAACTTGTTTTTATTTCTTATTTCTATTTCAAAACTGATCATTTAAAATATATATATTTTTTCTGTTTTTTAGTATGATTCCACGCAAAAGAACTAATCTAAAAATGCAATAACATCATGTATGGCCAAAAAAAAATTTTGAAAAAAACAGAAAAATTCGAATTTTTGAGGAAAACGGCTGCATATTTAACTAAATACTTCATTTCAGCTATTAAAATGTTTAATCAGCTTGATAATGTACACAATCTCGCTCTTGCCAGTTAGCTGCTTATTTTAACAGCAAATTTGCGGAAAAATTTGTGCCTTGCCATTTTGAATCGCCATTTGACACGTACTTAACCCATTTCATGAAAGAGCATATTTTTCGGATTCAGCATACTCCGGAATTAGGTTAAAAACTTATGTCTGGACCAAATAATTAATTTAAATCCTTAGAACTTTATTTCTACCTTCTTTTAAGTCAACCAGACTATCAGAAATGTTATACTATACCGCTCGTGAAGTTTCAATCAGCTGATACAAGAGAATAGTACTATAGAAACCGGCCACACTGTTGCAAGCGTTTCACAACGCGATACAAGCGATTAAACTGAATCCTATTAATTAAATATCATTGATGACATGAATACGGTCAATGAATAAGGATCACAATTTTGTCTAACCCATCTGCAAAATTATCACAAGTGCTCTTTGTTCACTATCAATTGGTTTCCATCCCCCATAATAGTAATATAAAATCCACGCTCTTGTATCAAACTATCTTTCCCTAAACTTGTATTTTGCTATTTATCTTGTGAAAAATCTATCTAATTTCGATCATCTAATACTACATGTGAGTAGTCTTCTTCCACAAACCAGTTTCCAATATGATATTCATCTAACGTTCTATCGGCGTCATAATTCTTATTTACGACCTCAATGATCACCACAAAGACTTGCCCTTGTAGAAAACCGTCAAGCACCGATGCTACATCCTTCTGCCCTATCGGGGCCTGTCAGAAAATTGAGAAAATCTGTTAAATATGGAGGTTCTGCGCGACAGACAGAGAGTAAAGGTTGATACATCAAGGCGGGACATTAGGTGCAAAACTGAGAGTATCCATGTAAAACATAGGAGTATCCATGTAAAACAGATGGGAAGTATCCAGTAAAACAAGCACAGAAGTATCCATGTCAAAACAAGACATCCAGTAAAAACAGAGGGAACTATCCATGTAACAAACGGAAGAACTATCAGTTAAAACGAGGAATTATCCAATTGTACAAACGCGAGGAATTACCATGTAAACAAGGAAGTATCCATGTAAACAGATGGGACTATCCATGTAAAAACAGATGAAGTACCCCGAGTATCCATGTAAACGAGGAAGTATCCATGTAAAACAGAGGATACATGTAAAACAACGGGAAGTATCCATGTCAAAAACGGCACGGAGATTATACCCGGAAGATATCCATGAAACGAGGGAAGTTATCCCCGTGAAAACGAGGGATATACTCGTAAAACAAGGAAGTATCCATGTAACAACAGGGAAGTACCCGGAAGTATCCAGTAAAACGAGGAATATCCCCCCGGAAGTATTCATTGTAAAACAGATGGAATATCCACTGTAAACAGAGGAAAATCATGTTAAAACAGAGGAAGTTACCATGGTAAAACAGGAGAAGATCCATGTAAACAGTGAAATCCATTGAAAACAAGAGGAAAGAATCTCATGTTTAAAACAGACGAAGTATCCACGTAAGTATCATGAAAACAGGAGTATCCACGAAGTATCCATGTAAAAACAGAGGAAATATCCATTGTAAAACAGAGGAATCATCCATGTAAAACAGAAGGGAAGATCCATGTTAAAAACAGAGAAGTAATCCATTGTAAAACAGAGGGAAGTAATCCCATTAAAACGGAGGAATACATATCCATGTAAATAACAGAGGAAATCCATTGTAAAACAAGGAAGATCATGTAAACAGATGAGATCCAATGTAAATCGGAATATATCCATGTAAACAGAGGAATTTACCATGGGGGGTAAAACAGAGGAAGTATTAATCCATGTACAAAAAGAGATTATCCTATAAGAAACAGAGTGAAGTATCCAATAAAACAGAGAAGATCCATAAAAACGGAGAGTATCCCCGATATCAGTAAAACGGAATGGAAGTTACCATGTAAAAACAGAGAATATCTGTAAAACAGAGAAGTAATCGCCATGTATAAACAGAGGAACTATCCCCGGAAGATATCCATGTTAAAACAGAGGGAAGTATAACCCGGAAGAACCATGAAAACAGAGATGTTACCATTGTAAACAGAGGAAGTATCCATGTAAAATCAAGAAGTAATCCATGTAAAACAGGGGAATAGTATCAGTAAAAACGAGAAGTATACCCTGAAGATATCCATGTTAAAAACAATGGAAGTACCATGTCAAACAGAGAAGTCCATGGTAAAACAGAGGAAGTATCCATAATAACAGAGGAAGATTCCATGTTAAAACAGAATATAACCGAAGTATCCATGTAAAACAGAGATAGTATCCATTAAAACAAGACATATCCATGTAGAAACGATGAATATACCGGAAATATCCATGAAAAACAGAGGAATTACCAGTAAACAGAGAAGATCCATGTATAAACGGAGGAATATCCATGTAAAATACAGAGGATATCCATGTAAAACAGAGGAAATTACATGTAAAACAGAGGGAAGTATCCCTGTAAAACAAGGAAGTATCCATGTAAAAACAGAGGAAGTATTTCAATGGAAAACAGAGGAAGTTACCATTTAAAACAAGGGAAGTATCCATGTAAAACGGAATGGAATATCCATGGAAACAGAGGGAAGTATCCAATGTAAAACAAGGAGGATATTACCATGTAAAACGAAGGGAATAATCCATGTAAAACAGAGGGAAGTATCCATGTAAGAGGAAACTCTAAAACGGAGGAGTATCCATGGTAACAAGGTATCATAACAGGAGGAAGTATCATGAAAACAGAGGAGTAACCATGTAAAACAGAGGGAATTACCATGTATTAAAACAAAGAAAGTATCCAGTGTGAAAACAGAGGGAAGTCCATGTAATAACGCAGGAGAGGTGATACCCGGAGTATCCATGTAAACACAGAGGAAGTTACCTCGGGGAGTAATGTAAAACAGAGGGAAGCTATCCATGTAAAACCAGAGGAATTACCATAAAGAGAGAAGTACCATGTACGGAGGAAGTTACCCATGTAAAACAGAGGGAAGTTACCATGTTAAAACAGAGGATTACCATGAAAACAGAGGGAAGTATCCATGTAAAACAGAGGGAGGAAGCTTAAGGAAGTATCTATGCAAAACGGAAGGAAATTTTATATGACGTAATGTCTATATGTCTGTGTAAATAAAGTATGACTGTGAAAAGGCGAAGATAACGAACAGTGATCAGTCTCGTAAGTCCAAAAACAGAATACAAAACAAGAGTTGGGCAAACACGGACTTCTGGACACACCAGAGTTGGGACCAGGTGCCTAGAAGGAGTAAGCATTCCCTGTTGACCGGTCACACCAGCCGTGAGCCCACATCATTTGACCCAATGGCAGGTTATAATGGTAACCTACATCGTTATATCGACCACAGAATTTGCAATATGCTGCCTTTAAACGTGACTGTTGAAACCTTTGCAACAACTTGTTTATAAGTAGCCTGCCTCGATTCAAAAACTAGTCATACGTAGAACATGATCTTGTGTATCGAATGATTATTGTTTAAAGTCCAACTCGAGAATATTTCACTAATATGGGGACGTCACCATTACCAGTGATTTAGGCCTAAGCTCGGCGCTTGTGGCCTTCGAGCAGGAAGGGATCTTTATCGTGCCACACCTGCTGTCACACGGGGCCTCGGTTTAATGTTTGCGGTCTCATTCGAAGGACCGCCCCATTTAGTCGCCTCTTACGACACGCAAGGGGTACTGAGGCTGGTGTATCGAATACGTTGAGAAACATACACACCATATGCAGGTGATGATGGAACATTGCTACATAAATATGGGAAGTTGAGGATAGAGACGCTGAAATCCTCCCGTTTGTCTAAAGTTGAGTTGTTAGTTTGCAGTTAATGTATACGTTCAATAAAATATCAAAGTTTGAAGCAGATGTGGATGACTCGGTGGTGTCTTTTGTTTCGAGTTCACAGGGATATATCGAATCAACGTATGACAGAAAATGATTATTATTTTAAAATAAGTAAAACGTCGTCGATATATCGAAATGTTGAATTAAAGGCCCCTGCTAGAGATTTTCTCTTCTCATGTAGAATCTCTTGAATAATTGAATTTCTGCCTCGTAAGGAAATAAAAACAGGTCAGCTAACAAAATAGCACAATTCATGCTCATGTGTAAAATGGGGATGGGGATGGGGGGGGGGGGGGTTGTTATGCCAATTTAAAAGGAAGCAATTGCCTGAATGTGTAAAATGGAAATATCGGTGTATAAAAGATTAAAAAAAAAATCATGTAAAATGATAATTTCTTTTTTTTAAAAAGAAGGAAATACATGTAATTCTAAAAAATTATCTTTAAAAAGGGGGAGGAAATTTCTGTATATGTAAACAATTTGAGGGAAATGTTAGAAATATGATAAACAGGATGAAGTATTCAACCCATCTAATGAATACCTATGGTAAATTGCACATAGCTATCATTCAACCCTTGCTTTTAATTTTATAAATGCTTTAATAAAACATGATATTTCTGCAACTGCAATGTACATAAAAGAATGTCACAAATTAATAATCATATCAAAATAAATTTATTGAATACTCTCTTCGATATCGAAATTCTAAGTTTTGTACTTTCACAATCCATGAAACTAATATCACTTTTTTCGCTTAGTTTTGGTTCTCTCACAGTCTGCTGTTCCGTGATGTACAACCATTTTCTACTTGACAATACTCTAGCTCCCTACTGTGGAACTGTCATTTCATTTCACAAGTTCCACATGACCCACAGTGATCCTAGGCCTGTTGTCAGATCGCGGCGCTTCGATGTTACACTGTATATAAAAACACTAGTTGGCGTTCCTCACTCGGGACTTGGCTTCAAATCCACTCGAAATGGTTTATCGACGGGGAGTGATCCGCACCTAGCGATAGTAATGTCCACCAGGGGGCGATCATTAGAATCTGTACGGGCATTCTCCATCTTCCGAAAAATATCCTAACAAAAACAATCCATATATTTTATTCAGTAATGAATTGTAATGTTAAACAGCCCAACTTCCGTCGTTTTGTAAATGTATTTTCTGTTGAGTAAATCTACATAATTTGCGTTGAAAATCACTCAGTGCTAAAATACATTTCTATAAAATGTACGAGGTCAACAAAGGACCAGCTGTCCCTCGTCCAACAAATTCACAACAAATTATGCATATTTAAACTTTTAATATCAATGGAACGAAAACTTGGCCAGAAGATTGAAATTACTAGGAGTCACAATAGATTATCAACTAAAACTAACTAAATGTCCTTTTAAAAAGATAGGAACTCACTTGAATAGACTTGGAAGACTCGACAGAGAGAGAATCCGGGTGGATTAATATGGCACATCAACGGCAAGGACACAAAAATTCTTCCCAGTTTGCCATTTTCTCTGTCCCGCGCCATGGTTGGATGGGAAGCACGTGGTCTTTGGCAAAGTCCTCGCAGGAATGGTAGACAAAAATCAATTGTCTAAAATCTTCAATTGTCCATTTTTTTTGTGGTTGTGTAACCAGACAGTTCAATGGGATTCATTTCTTTGAGGCTTTTGTCTCCATATGTCTTTGCTGCAGTAGTGTGCGCACTGTGCTCGCAGGTTTTTTTTCTCCTGATGTCAATAAGATGCTGAAAAAGTGCAATTGCAGGTTATGATGTATTCTCTTTAGAAGAGTGGGCACGCATAGCCTTCAGAATTCAGAACCATAATTTGTTCTTATCTGTGGAATTTCTGTCAAAGGATCAGTTACAAGCTGTCATTTTACTACATCAAATAAATAAATGCTTGCATATTTTTGTAAGTCATATGAAGTATTATCTTTTCGAAAATTAAAAATCGTATTCGATCGCATTTCAAAGATATCACTAAGATTGTCTAATTATTTATTTATTTGTGGAGTCCACAAGTAAATGCCATTTTGAAAAGCGCCGCCTTTTTTTTGTACCACGTGACAACGCGATCTCATTTTAGAACGTAAACAATCACACAGCATCCGAGCGATAGTTTATTTTATATGCTACATAACAATTTTAGAGATGAGATGTGCATCTTATTTACTTGAATTACATCGTATTGAAGTCATTCTATCGCCAGTCGTTTAGTAACGATAAATAAGTGCCATTCTAGGTATTTTTCAATTGTAAACAAACTCGCACGCTTACCTTCTAATTTCTTGCGCACAATGCGCAGAGAGGTTGTATGGATTTCCCCTTCATACATATTTACGAGAAAAGCACCGAGCCGCAATTAAATTATACGCTCATTTATTACGCAATTAGATGGTTTCATTTATATAAAATTGCTGCAAAGGTTATTTTATTTGGTTTGAAGCACAGGTAAACTTAAATCATTTTTCTACACGCGCAAAAAAAAAAAAAAAAAAAAAAAAAAATATGGCAGCCAGTATATCTTTAAATTTTAGTATTAGAAAGAGTAAGAGTTGTTTTTCTTTGTAATAAGATTTGTTTATTGATAGGCTATATAGTCCTCATTCTCCTTAATGTAGACTTGACATCTTTTACTGCACTCATAGAGATTCATAACAGCTGGATGATTTTTATAAATAAACAGTAAAGCACGCTCTTGTATCTTTACAATTTTCACCACAAAATGCCAGGCCAATGGGCAGTAATTAAATTACACATGAGGAAAGTCTAGTATATAAAACGTAAAGCACGCTCTTGTATTTTACAATTTTCACCACAAAAATGCAGGCAATGGGCGTAATTAAAATTACACATGAGGAAAGTCTAGTATA
>CAJDSM010026586.1:3701-16616 GCA_903981925.1 Ostrea lurida | reverse complement strand
GTGTTTGTATACTAGTGTGACAAGCTCCTACTCAGCTTTAATCACCACAGTTATAAAAGTGAAGCTCTTCTTCCAAACTTCAGATGGCAGAAAGGATTTTTCACCTCATGTAAATAAAAACAATTATACGGAAGCATAATTATATTCATATGTAAAGTAAAGTAAACCCAAATCTTGCTAAAATTCAACTACATGTACATGTATCTTGATTTTCACTTTCCCTTTATACATTCGTTTAAATATTGGAAATCCTATATAATGATTCAGTAAATTTTAAAAAAAAACAAAAAACCGTGCACCTGATATCATCTTCAATATGAAGTAACACTTGTAAACTTGTTTATATCCCGTTTACTTTTATCGACTAAGGGCTCACGGCGGATTTGACCGGTCAGCAGAGGATGTTTACTCCTCCATGGCACCTGATCCTACCTTCGCTTTTGTCGGAGGTCCGTGTTGCCCTACACTCGATTTTGTATGTTTTTTGGATTATGATTACGTTTGACACGATGTTAACTTCGCCTTTTTGCTATAAACATTTTAAAGTAAACTAGATGTTTTTACATAATAAAGAAACAGCCGAGCCAGTCAAAGTCAAAGGTTTTTCTTAAGGCTATTGTCCTTTCATGTAAGCAAATCAGAAATACTTGACTTTTCGCTGGCCATTCAAAGAAAATGTTGTAATGTGTTTTTAAATCGTTCAACATAAATAAATAAATACATATAAAACATCCAATTTCCAGAATTTTGATAGATTCTTATTTATCAGAGCTCATTTGCTCGATTGACTGATTTTAATTTTTCCGTTTATAAGATGGGAACAGACATTTTGTCTTAAAATTTATGCAATGAGAATATTGCGAAAAATCGGAAGTGATACATAATATAGTAAGATGCATAAAACATGTAGAGGCAATGGGCATTGGTGACTGAGGCTAGTTTTGAACTAGAATTAATTATTAAGCACTCACTCAATTGCGACTTACCTTGCTGAATTAAATGTCTCTTTTTCATGTTAAAACACATCCAAACGGTTGCAGTTCCATTCTTTCAATGGTCTTTTAATTTGTCTGTTGTAATCTAAGGTGTAATCAAGATAAACGATGAAATCAAGGGTCAGATACGCGCTTACTTTAGCAAAAAGCTTGACTGAATGATTTGATAAACATATATACAATGTTTTTAAACCCAAGGGGGGGGGTAGAGGGGGGGTTAAAGTGCAAACTAACAGTGATCAATCTTGTAAGTCCCAAATTGAATACAAAAACAAAGCTGAGGCAACATGACCATGGACACACCAGAGTATCAATAAGCATCCCTGTGACCGGGTACACACCCCCGTGAGCCAATTTTGACAGGTAAACGGAACAACCGTAGTCAAATCAGTGATAGTGAACAATATGTAAATTTAAATATCTCCACATTTGATAAAAAAAAGAAAAAAAAAAAGAACAAAGGGACAATTGTTTGGCAAACGGTGAAAAGTGGAAAATAATTATATTTTGTTATTTATTTTTAACAATTTCGTTCAAAAATATGCAATGTAAAAGACAGCTGTGACTTAGAAACGCAACTTTTCCATTAGAGTTTTATGTCTATCTACACTAATTTTTAGTATCAACAAAATGATGATGGATTACATTTACGTTTGGAGCAAGTTACACCTCTCAACTTGGCAAATATCGCTTTCTTGTTGCATGTGGTCTTTGATTGTTATCTGAACTGAAAGCAATGGCCATGTACTGTCTTGAAGGAGTTCACACGTACTTCAAAATTAATATTCATGCAGGATGGAACTCCGAGTGAGTACATTAAATAACTTCCACCTATTGTTATTCATTTAATTTAGATAAACAACTGTTAGAAATCAGTTGAAAAATGTAACTCACAACATACATGTAAAAGTATGCTACGCTGCAGTATACTGTAAATCCTTCGACCTGGTGTATATGGTCTTTGATACATATACAAATTAGTGAATGTTTCTCGGAGAATGGTGAATATGGAAAAAAGGCCCGTTTCTATACTTGGTGTTTTCCCGTATCCAAAATCGTTTTCATCCCCAGAAATATTTATACGAAAGTTGGAAACTTCCTTGAATTGCAAATATTAATTGTTTATCGTAATTAACATTGGATTTGAAGTCCCCGTTACTACTCTGTTAATTCCTACAGATTATAATCTATTAAAATTGTCGATCGAGAGAGAGAGAGAGAGAAGAAGAGAGAGAGGAATACGCGAGAGAGAGAGGAAGGAGAGAGAAAGAGAGAGAGAGAGAGAGATCCCCTCCTTCACATCAAAAAAACAGATTTACAGATCCATTGTACATACCTTATTTACATTTCACAAGTGACAGAAGGGAATTGAGATGCCCTTACATATATATGTGCAGTGTATGTGGGAATTTATGACGGCCGAATCAAATCCCGATACAGTAAAACATCGGTACATAATCCCGCTAAGTTCATTGTACGACAGATCCTGTGGATGAGCGGGACGATAACTTTATTATAGATAATACCACAAACTCAATTAAAACTAATCAATTACTTGCAAGCTGATCTTCGTTTCTCTATATCTTTATCCAAGTTAACCTGAACTTTCAAAGTACAAGAAATGAAACTGCTCCGTATTTCAATAAATTTTCACAATTCTCGCTTGTTCACGTGAAGGAAAATTGTCTTGCATTATTACTGTAGAAACTTATATACCGGTAGAAAAAACACTCCAGGGATTTTCAAATTATTTTCTTTTTTACAGATGCAAAACTACGAGATTTGGATGAGAAGAACCCACCTATGCACGTATTTGATGAAGAACCAATCCACAATCTTTTACTAATAAAAATGTTAAATCTATGATCAAAGTTAACTTTCAAGTTACATGTACATTTTTAGTACTTTTTTTGTTGATAAATTAAACTCCAGTTGATATCAACTTTAACGTATATGATCGCAGTGTAATATAATATAGTGAGGTTGTAACAATATACAGGATTCACGTATCATTTTCTCACTTGGTAATATTCCCAAATACAGTGTACAGGTATAATATACAAATTATAGATGTTATGAGGTCAATTCATGGTTTATAGCACCAACCTTAGTACAATATTGACCGGAACAAATCCGAGGTGATATTGTTACTCAGGGTTTGGTGCTATAGCACCATGAATTACCGAACATCACATGCTATTAATGTTTATCATTTTGAAACAGTTTTGCTCATATAACCATCACAATAAATTTAGTATAGTAATGCCAACGCTAAATTGTTGATTTTAGCACTGTAATTGTGACGTCACAATGGAAAGCATGAAAGGCTAGCACGTAAACTGTGACGTCTCACAATAGAAAGCTGAAAAAAGGAAACGAAAGCTGGTGCATTTAGGAAACATCAGGGGCTAAATTAAACTTCTATTAGGAAACATCAGGTCAATTCATTGTTTATAAAAGAGTCATGTGGTGTTGTTCTCGACCCATAGAAATGAGAGGAAATATACAATGAAAAATAATAATTAAAAAAGGGTTGAGACAAACCAGGCATTACAGAGCATCATTCTATATCAAATACCATACCTGCTCTTCCTATTGTTCGAAATGTTGGTTGCATTTTTTCGTCGTAATTATTTTTTTAATCTAATTATTGTTAATTTTAAACGTTTGATCATCACTTTTGACGTGAAAAACGGTAGAATTTCAACTTTGCCCAACTTAGATATATAAGAAAGAATCTTATATCTTGGTCGGATGATGCAGGTATCACCGAATTCTTGGACGGTAAAAACGAATCGTTTTACCGTCTAAAAATCTCTGGTGATAACCTGCATAATATGCACGCCGGATAATATTAAGATTTATTTCTTATCATAATTTTATACTACAACACAAAATAATGTTCATTAGACTTTAATTGTGCTTCAGTTCGTGAGTCGAAAAATCACCCAATTTCTTAAAAGGTTTTTAACCAATGAATTCGGCGAATAGGCTTATACTATAAAATAAAAATTAATGATATGTAAATCAAAAATTCACTATCGAAAAACAACAGTGATAACGTTATCAACATTGAAAACACCTGCTGGAGTTCCTTATATAATGTGGTTGTCATGAATACACATTGATGCACAAATTTAATCAGAAGGTTAATGGAAAAAAGTTTTACATAGGCTAGCCGCACTTATAAAAAGATTTTAACAAGAGTGTCAAAAACTAGTCAGGCCCAACACCGTGCGGTGAAAGAAATCAGTTCACTAGTTCACTGGATAAAAGAATCATCGGGGCACATAGTTCAAAAATAAATCATATACCATGTAGTGGTAAACAACTCTATAAACATCTCATCCCGAGAGCATTTCCATCTTGTCCATTGAGCATTAGAATTTTAGAGAAGAAACAAACAATCCGACTTTAGTACCCCTTTTTGTAGGCAACAGGAATATCACTGGATCAAGACTCTGGGCACTCTATTTCCATATGGATGCAACGAATTTAGGAAATACATGTATGACAAGTCTACCAGGAAATAACGTATATTGTGCTGGGACTTTTCCCATATACATATGTACATACATTGTAAAGACATGAACATCGTTCATTAAAAAGACCAAACATGCATGCACGTCATTCTTCATTCACTTTTACATAACATCAACTAACAATTAGGTCCACATCATATTCGCACAAAACTTTGAGAGTTTTCCCAAATAAACATAAAGGCATATGCGCAATCACAGACATCGTTCATATCATAAAAGACCAAACATACAAGAAAGGTTTTACCTTGCGTCAACCGACAATATTACATGTAGATCCACCTCACATCCACACAATGCATCTGTTCTCTTGGGAGTTTTGAATACGTTATTACAATATGCCAAAACTAGTCCATACTTGGATTCTTCAACTCCATAATATATACTGAACGTTATATGATTTATGAATTTTGCCCATCGCAGGCTCTTTAGCGGATTACAAGATGGTAGTTCCTTCCGAATCCTTAAGCTTCTTAATTTACTACCCGTCCAAAGGAATAGTTGCCGAAACAATATAAGCAAAACGAGGACTTTTTCTAACATCTCAGAGAAACTTGGATCATCTAATTGGCGACAGAGACTTCATCTCCATTATGAATGTAGCCACTACGCCAGTTTATGCCTAGAGACTGGGTCAATATGGAGGATAAAACCCAGCTTGATATCTATTTCCAGAATGGAAAAAAAGTACTGATATCAGAAGAATATTTAATAACATGCAGACAAAGAAAAGTGCATACCAGCTATCCTTCTGTGTTTAGAAACCAAAAGGTGATCAAACAATTAGATAGGTTTACATGAGGAATTATGTTTTGTGTTCCAGCTGACAAAACTTGTAACAATATTGTCTTAGTAAGGCTCTCATTAGCTACAACTGTATTTTTAACAACTTGGGTATTACTCCACCATTTTGGTAAATCGAACTTACACTCCAACTTGCTCTTCAGAGACGAAAATTCTTTCACAAAATCATTTTTCAGTTGCAAGCACATTTATGTCCCTGTCAACATCGGAATGGATGACTATCGAAAATCCGCCAACCTACATTGGATTCAGAACTTACACAATGATGACATTAATTGTGTATTCTGGGTGGGCTTTACCCTCTACATGGCAGATACATTGTCAGCTGTGAAGGTTATGTCAAACAAGCATGCCAGGAGGTGGTGTACTTAAACTGTGGATGTCTTGAAGAACTCCAATCCAATTTCTTAAAAATAGATGTTTATGATCGGACTTACAATTCGGTGCGAGCGGATCCTTCTTTACATTTAAGATTGCATCAATTAGATGGAAGAAACTCCGCACAACTTCCTAGTAGGCCTATAATTCTCGAATCAACAACAACAAACGGCTGTGACGTTTTCAAGTATTTTTACATGAATGTTAAAGAGATAATACTTTTTAACACTTACAATAAGACAAGTTGGTTTCTTCAACCAAAATCGGGAAGAGCCGAAACCATATTAATATCATTCATTCTAAAATCTGCTTTGTTAAACTCCCACTGCTGATTCTACATACAGAGTATCTGTGAAGTTAATATGCAAAGCAATGCTGGAGTTCCTCCATCTGACAATAATCTTAAGTTTTGTAGATTTTTGTGATCAGGTATGTTGGAATTCCCATGGTTAGACTTTTCATTAGTTTCTTCATGAGAAGAGACGAAAACCTTTAAATCACAATTTTGATATATCGACGACGTTTTATATATTATTATAGTAATTTTTCATTTCATGGATTGTCGATTCGAATATATTTCCAGCGAGACACCACAGTCATCTGTGTCTGCTTTTGTAACTTGTTCATATTTCAATTGAGACATATGTCAACATTAAGGCAAAATAAACAACTGGAACTGTTTAAACGACAAATGGAGCGATTCAGCTTTCTTCATCCTCAACTTACCCATAATTTCTCGTAGCAAAATTCATCATCACCTGCATACGGCGTGTATGTCTCTCAATTATTCAATAGCAAGAGCTTTTTCTGATCAAGTTTTTTGAATTGCGGCAGGCTATACTTACAAATAACGGTTTTTAACAGTCATTGGGTAAATTTTATATTGGTTACTTGCTCAATCTAGTTTTCAAAGTACAATCTAACACTGCGGCTGGAACGCTGCCTGACGTATTTTACATAGCAAATGTTAAACCGTTCTTGAATACGGATGGCTCAGTTTACCTGATATAGCAATAGGTCCACTGCGAGTCGTGACCGGTTCGACAGGGGGATGCCTTACTTCTAGGCCACCCTGAATTTTCCACCCTCCGGCTGTGTCCAGAAGTTTCCGTGTTTGAACATTATCTGTTTTGGGAACTTTAACGAAATTGATTACTGTTCTTATCTTTCGTTCCTTTTCATATGAATAAGTTTGAAAATTTAAGTATGGGCAAATAATTTTCTAAATTCGTGTCTCACCTTAGTAATGTTCATGTCATCTACTGCGTAGTCTCCGGCGGTCGTTTTGCACGTCCGTTGTAACAAATTGTCAAGTCACTGGTTGTTTTCAAGTTTCCATTTTAGAAAGAACTACGAGATAAGTTTGTCAACAAAGCACTACTATATTTTTTTTTAATTGATTCAATAACAAGCAATGTGGCCCAAGTCTACTTGTTTGATCATTTGCAGATACATTAGAGTATTTGATGACTTGCTTTTTCACCCTGAATACGTGTAGTTGGGCTATTAAAGTAAGTTCAGGAAAAAGGATGTAGCCTTGTTCTTAAGTTGCCTGTTTACACTTCTGCATAATTTTTTGTATTGTTTTTATTTTATTTATATTTTCCTTGGGGGGGGGGGTTAGTCCACGTAATAAGTTAATTAAACGATTAAATGTCCTCTCAGAAACTTATGTTAAATCTTATGGAAACCGGAATGTTGAAATTATTATTGCCATTACCTAAGAAAACTCCCACCTGATGATGTCTTTGGCCAGTCACCACTAGTGTCAGTTGAAATTATTTACTTTGCGGTATGGTTTGGTTAGTTGTGTGGGATTTTTTTTGGGGGGGGGTGTTTTTTTGTTTTAATTGTGTTTTTAGATCCCTTATTTTAAAGAATAAAAAAAATTTTTGGGGCGCGGGGTATATTATCTCTCTACTCTCTCTCTCTTAATCTTCTCCGTCTCTCTCTCTCTCTCTTCTTCTTTCTGCTCTCAAGTTCTCAGGTCTCTCTCTCGGGAGGGGGGGAGTATTTACCCCCCCCTTTTTTTAGATATATATTTAAACACAACACACACACACACCAAAGTCAAACAAACCGCAAAAGTAGATATATTTAAAATGCTCATATCCCTACTATCGCAAGTATTTTCCACTTGTGAGTTCTATTTCTCTGTGAAAGTGAGTGCATGTTTTTTGTTAAAATCATAATTCTCACGGTTTTTTCTTGAGTTCTTTCCACTACAGTTCTAAATCCATGCGAGTTAATCTGGGTTAACTAATTAGTGTACAGCCGGGATCCATAGCACCGTTCACGATCATCCATTCATCTTACACACATACGATTTTCTCCCATTGGATCTTCATTGTAGCACAGTAATCCGGAAGAAAACTCAGACCCATCGATTATTCAACGGTGTTAGTAAACCAAAGATGGTAGAGAGAGGAAAATGTCGTGGCGCCATTTTCATTGTGGATGCAAAATTGATGATTTTGGCAAGTAAACAACTGATTTCTTGACCACATGGAGAGGGATGGGTGAGTACGCATGTGAATCGGACGATAAACCGGCAAACAGTGAGATATTCCCTTGAAGTAAACACATTGAGGGTTCAGTCAATGATTGATACGCAGTCTAGAATGAAATTTTCATGAACGGTAAAGGAATTAGGGGGAAAGGGAAAGTCCGTGTCAAAGTACAAAGAGGTCCTGAAACTTACTGAAACCTCCCAGAAAAGAACTTGAGGGTTTGCATCGTCACATAGGGCATCCATGGCGTCTGTTTGGTCTTTAGAATCGATACTTAACTGTATAATGTTTTGTTATCCTATTGTAATAATCTTTCAGGAATTTTGCTGCGAAATCAATGTGAAATCTGCAAAGACTGTGGGGAAAAAGAAATTTTCATGAGGTAAGACTATGATTTGAAGTAATATTCAGATGCATTTTTGCTTAATGCCAATTTGAATATCAGTTCGAATCGTTTTCATAAAAGAATTTGTTGGGAGAGTTTTTCCTAGCAATCATAATTCCTTTAAACCAGAAAACTTGTCATAAGTTTGTACAGATACTTCCGCTTCTTTTGTAATTTGATGTGCAGTTTTCGCTCCCTTTATATGCATCTCGTTTAGATTCATCAGAATTCTTTCTATTGTTTGACTAACAAGTAAATTAGTTAGATCATTTTAATTATTATCTTCACGTGATCACCTAGCGCGATTCTGCGTTAGGCTTAATAACACCTTTTAAGCATTGCAGGTGCATTTTCAATCACGTACCTGAACCAACAAGTAAAGCTCTAATGAAACGTTATTTTGTTGTTTGTAATTCAAGATTAAATGATAAGAAATAATCTTATATTTTTTTCGGGTGATATGCAGGTTATCAACCGGAGATTTTTAGTACGGTGAACACCTTTTCATCAATGCGCTTTGCGCATAGATGAGTTTTTACCGGTCTAAAATTCGGGAATACCTGCATCACGCGAAACATTTAAGATTCATTTCTTATGTCTGCAAATTGATGTTAAGAAATTCAAACTGAGGGATATTGATAGTTAGTTTGGGCGTTCTGTTATGATTATCTGAGGTTGCCTCTGACTCTAATTCCGTTTTTATATCTGTGACGCGTGTGGGAGAGTTCAGAGCAGACTCGCAGACTCCATATCGAATAGTGATGTTGCTGCTCTGCCCAACTTTACAACTTTATTTCACAGATCTGCCTTCCAGGACTCGAGGATTCAGTTATCAGATTATTAATCTACAAGTTGATCATTATTGATATGAGGTTATCGCTGTTAATTTAATGTACTAGAATTCTCTGTGTCATGTTAGGGAAGCCACCCAATTCGAAGTGAGGCTTCATTTGTCAGTGTTAGGGTGATAGCGTCATATTAATCATGATCTACTTATAAATTAATCGTCTAATATTAATAAACGAATCCTCGCTTACTGAAACAGATCCGCGAAATAAAGTTGTAAAAGGTAGGCAGAGCAGCAACATCAGGTGGTGGTTGCTGAATTCCCACTTTTTCAAAAGCGGGGGGTAAGAGTATCTGGTTTCTTTGCATTGTGTAGTCTTCATATTAGATACATTTTCTAACTGTTGCAATTATAAAACACCACTCTGGCTGTTTTATTTTGTAATGCAACTTGAAAATAGACATTGTAATTGTATCAATTTCACTAGGACACAAACCTGCATGTATGTGCTTGCGTCTGTGTATACTGGTTGAGCTGCCATTTTAGATATGAAATCATATTTGCACATGAATTGCAGGGTACCTTGATTTTTGTCGATATTGCAAGTGGTACCTATGATTTTCGTGTATTGCAGTGGTACCTTGATTTTCGTGATTTTGTAGGGATTAAAGAACACTGCCAAGTCCAATTTTGGAGGAGGAAATACAAATTGGGAAGAAAAAAGTTTAGGAAAATATAGGTTCAGGTAAGTGAAGTACAACATACAAAATAGTGGAGATTCGTGTAATGTACAAGTGACTTAAATGTTTGTTATGTTGAATATTTTATTTTTTCAGTGAAACACGATTGGTAGAAGTGATTGAAAATTTGTGTCAAAACAGTGAAAAAGAAGTAAGTAATGAAAGAAGGAATGCGAGGAATAACTATGTATTAGTCTACTCTTTTTTAAACCTACACAAAAGTGTCGTTGTGAACAACAAAGTCTTCAGTCTGTCTTTCGTCTGTACATTGAACTGACATTTTCAAGTTTGAATTGAAAATGTTTTGATCAGGTGCCTATGTCGAGGAAAATCTTTGTTTAATTTTAGTAATGACCTATTGGTTATGCTTATTTTATGTTGTAGTGTCACACTTGAAGAATGGATGGAAAAACTACTGATCATTCTGTTTTTGCAAGATTAAGGGACAGACTTCTCTTCAATGTGGCGGTATAGAAAACTCGAAAAAGTGTGTAGAAACAAAGATTGAATACAGACTCCTTCATTAGATACAAGTTGTGGGGTAGGGAACGAGGGGACAAGATTCGTAGTCTAGGATGAGGCTTTGCTGAGTCCTACCTAGACAGTGAATCTTGTTCTAGTGGTGGAATTTCCATATCCCACTTGAGTAATAATGAAGGATTATTTTCCTCACATTTTATTCACTGTTTAGTGCATGAAATTAGGAGCTTTGAGGAGATTTAGAATTATCAATATCATTATTTGAACTTTAAAGAAAAAATTGATTAGACATTCAGAAAGAGCATACCCAAGAATGGTTTACACTGTTAAGTGAAAACTAAAAAACTCAAGGCTGTCCACCAGGAAGCCATATCAAACTGAAATTTAAAGGAAGCAATATAAAACATTCTGCTTCACCGTGTAGCGTAAATCATAGAAAACATATGACGTCGCAGCAGTGAAAGAGACAGAAAAATCTCACATGGCTGTCTCACATGGATAAAGTTGGTCTCACACTGGTGAGAAAAGTTTAGACGTGATTCCTTTCTCCTGTGCAGAGTTGTCGTTCCTTCCTCACATGATACATGAATGTATGTGCCGATTGTACAGAGCGACGTGAATCATTTTGTCTGATTATACCATTTCTATATGAGTGCACATTAACTTTTCAGTAACTTCAGACCATACCCAATTATATCATAATTACAATTTAATACATCAGTAATTTATTCAGTTCAATTTTAGTTTATACACAAAATTCAATTGAGCTAGAAAATTATCTTATTTTTG
This sequence comes from Ostrea lurida, assembly GCA_903981925.1. Taxonomy (NCBI): domain Eukaryota; kingdom Metazoa; phylum Mollusca; class Bivalvia; order Ostreida; family Ostreidae; genus Ostrea; species Ostrea lurida. The sequence goes on along the minus strand of CAJDSM010026586.1, from coordinate 5,209 downwards.
CAATATTATTAAAAATACATTGCATGGAAAGGCATTGGAATGTCCTGGTATTGCATGATTAGCAGATTTAAAATTTGATGTGCTAGATGGTGAACTAATGTTTTGATAGTAAATTTGGTTAGATGAAATGAAGTTTAATAAATTTGTTTGGGGTAGTTTAAGCTTGCTCATACATTCCTTCACAGTTTATGAAACATTGAAACCATTCCCTTTATATCCTCATAATGGGGTTTACTATAAACTTGGTTTCTGATATATTTGTAGACATAAAAGAAAATGAAGAAAAGACATCATTTAAATTTTAAAACAATGTTTAAAATTTTATGAATACTAAGTGTGCTCAGTCATGCTTTAACTAGTGATTCTTCAGATTTTAAGACATGTAAAGCACCATACAATACAATTATACTTTGATTATTTTCTTATATAAATAGTTCTGCATTGAAAACAAAAGAGATTACAAGTATTAACTGCTTCCAAATGTTAATTGCATGCATGTTCAGAAATTTTTTTTAATTTTATTANTACAAGTATTAACTGCTTCCAAATGTTAATTACATGTATGTTCAGAATTTTTTTTTATTTTATTCATTTTTTGCATTATAGTTTGCTGTCCCGAGAACACATATGGTCCTAAATGTAAATCATGTCCTGGAGGATCCAAATCACCATGTGGTGGAAACGGCAAGTGTGATGTAAGTGTTATGTAATACTATTGTACAGTACTGAAAATCAGAGAGAAATTGTGAATCTCTCACTAAGTGTATCTGAGCATCACCAGAGTTCCTGAAAATCCCCAGACAACTGGTCTTAGTGGACTACATAGGGACTGCCAACAATCTTAATATCACTGGTTCAATGTCCACCAATTCCTTTAATTGTTCTTTGAATTATTCCTGGAATGTAAACATATTCTGATTTAGTTTATCTCACACTACTTCCTGTTTGCATACGGATATTTAGTTTTAAAATGCTATTTCTAACTGGGCAATTAAATGGTTCACTAAGCCCATAGAGAAAAAAAGGGGGAAATCACAATTATAGTTGAAATAATAATAAAGATGNAAATGGTTCACTAAGCCCATAGAGAAAAAAAAGGGGGAAAATCACAATTATAGTTGAAATAATAATCAAGATACTATAGATTCCTTATTTTAAGTGAGTACTTTATATCGCGAGTTCACTCTAACACGTCAAATCGCGAGAACGTAAATTCTCGATTGTTGTGTTAATGAATAGTGTTTACATATATTTTAGTACCATGAAAATAAAAGCGAAAACTTTTATTTCACGAACGATGCTCCTTGCGAAATTACGCGATAATAAATTACTCACGTTTTATTAGGAATTTACAATAAAATACAGGTGTATAAGAAAGAAAAGCCCGCATATTTCTAGTAGAACCCCAAAACACCATACTATTTACAATTTATATCAAATCAATTGCTTAATTACATATGTGAACAACTTCATCGTTATTATTAATATTCTCTTTCTAAAACCAGCAT
>CAJDSM010026583.1:34334-48691 GCA_903981925.1 Ostrea lurida | reverse complement strand
TACACGCATAAATTATGAAAGTCTCATCACTTACCAGTCAAAAGTTATGGCATTATTGAAGTTTTTGAAAAGTAGGTCAAAGTTTTTGAAAAGTAGGTCACAGTTAAGGTCAGGAAGTCGAAAATGTTGCTACGAGTGTAAAGGGCTTGTCACAAGGAACACACGTGAAATATGAAAGCCTGATTACTTCCCATTCAAAAGTTATGGCTAATGTTCAAGTTCATCCTGCAGACAAACAGACAGACGGACGGACAAGCCAAAAACTATATGCCCCCGTTTAAAAAATTCCAGGGCATAAAACAACAAAACAAGGTGTAGCTTCTAACAACTGAAATACAACCGTGATCTTCACTGAAAAAGCACTAACAGGAGTTCTCATCTCAAACATCTACCGATTACTGAGTACAGGAGGTTTTTTTTTATCCTTTTTTTCCAATTTTCTTCCAAAAAAAACAAATCTACCGAATACTGAAGTCTCATGCATACCGTATTGAGGAAGCTAAAATCATCTCAAACATCTACTAAGATTACTGAGTCTCTGTTTATTAAAGGAGCTCTCATCGTTCTCACTCAAAAAACATCACTGCATTACTGAGTCTCTGTTTATTAAAGGAGCTCTCAAAATCTCTCATCTCGAAACACTCTACTATACTGAGCGCTTGTTATGAGAGCTCTCAGCTCGTCATCGCAAACAATCTTACAATGTATTACTGAGTCTCGGTTAGTAAGGAAGACTCTCATCTCTCATCTCAAAACATCTACTGATGACTAAGTCTCTCAGTTTAGAGGAGCTCTGCATCTCTCATCTAACAAACATCTACTGAATTACTTTAGTCTCTGTGGTTTATTGAGATGCTCGCATCATCCAAAACATCTACTTGATTACTAATCTCGTTATTGAGAGCTCTCAATCTCTTCATCTTCATAACATCTAGCTGATTAAACTAAAGTCTTGTTTAATTGAGAGCTTCTCATTCTCTCATCCCAAACATCTACCTGAATTACTAAGCTTCTGTTATATTGAGGAAGCTCTCATCTCAAACATCTACTTATTAAAACTAGTCTACTGTTAATTAAGGAGCTCTCATCTCAAACATTTGCAATGATTATGAGTACTCTAGTGTTAATTATGGAAGCTCTTCATCTCAAACATCTAGATTACTGCTCTCTGTTTATTAAAGAAGAGCCTGCTCATCTCTCATCTCAAACATCTACTGATTACTGAGTCTCAAATTTATTGAGGGAGCTCTCATCTCAAACATAAAAATCTACTGATTACGAGTAACTCTGTTTATTGAGGAGCTTCTCATCTCTCATCTCAAAATCTACTGATAAATACTGAGTCTCTGTTATATTGAGGAGCTCTCATCTCTCATCTCAAACATATACTGAAATTACTAATCTCTGAAATTTATTGAGATTCTCAAATCTCTCATCTCAAAACAAATCTACTGATTACTGATCTCTGGTTATTAAGGAACTCTCCATCTCAAACATCTCGTGATTACTGAGTCTCTGTTATAAAATTAAGGAGTTACTCATCTAAAATCTCATCTCAAACATCTACTGAACATTGAGTCTCTGTTTATTAAGAGCTCTCATCAAATCAAAAACATCTCTGATTACTGAGTCTCGTTTATTAAAAGAGCTCTCATCTCAAACATCTACTGATTACAAGTCTCTGTTTATGAGGAGCATCATCTCTCATCTCAAACATCTACTGGATACTAGGTCTCTGTTTAAATATTAAGGAGCTCTCATCTCTCATCTCAATAAAAATCTACTGAATACTGAGTCTCTGTTTATTAATGAGCTCTCATCTCAACATTTACTGCATTACGAGTCTCTGTTTATTAAGAGCTCTCATCTCAAAACATACTACTGATTACTAAAGTCTCTGTTTAATTGAGTAGAAATTCTTATCTTCCTCTCAAACATCTACTGTTACTGAGTCTCGGTTTATTGAGCATGCCTCATCTCAAAGCATCTACTGATTACTTGAGGTCTCTGTTTATTAAAGGAGCTCTCATCTCAAACATCTACATGATTACTAGTCTCTGTAATATTAAGAGCTCTCATCTCTCATCTCAAAACACTATAATTACGAATCTCTGTTATAAAAGAAGCTCTCATCTCAAACATCTACTGATTACAAGTCTCCTGTTTATTAAGGAGCTCTGGCATCGTCTCATCTTCAAAATGTACTGATTACTGAGTCTCTGTTTATTATTGAAGAAGCTCTCATCTCAAAAACATCTACTGATTACTAAGTCTCGCTTTTATTAAGGAGTTTCTCATCTCAATCATCTCAAAACATCTACTGATTACTGAGTCTCTAGTTTTATGAGACTCTCATCTCTAAACAGTCGAACTGATTTAACTAAGTCTCTGAATTTTATTAAGTGAGCGTGTGTCTCATCTCAAACATCACCTGATTACATGAGTCTTGTTTTATTAAGGAAGTTCTCATCTCAAACATCTACTGATTAACAAAAATAAAAAGTCTTTTTTATTAAGGAGCTCTCATCTTCTCATTTCTCAAACATCTACTGATTTACTGAGTCTTGTTATGAAGGGAAGTTTTCAATCAACCATCTCAAACATCTTACTGATAAGTACTGAGCTCTGATTTTAAAAATAAAAATGAGGTCGTCATCTTATCTCATCCAAAAAACATCTTACTGAAATTAACTGAGTCTCTTTTATTAAGACTACTCATCTCAAACAATCTACTGAATGCACTAGTGCTCTGTTATAAGGAACTCTCATCTTCTCATAAATCTCAAACAGTCTACTAAATTACTGAGTCTCTGAGTCTTATTAAGAAAAGCTCTCATCTCCAAAAACATCTAACTGATTACTAAGTCTCATGTTTATTAAGGAGAAAACGTCACTCATCATCTCAAAATCTTACTGATTACTGAGTGCTCTGATTTATTATGACTCGCAAAAGGCAACAAACAATCTACTGATATACTAAGTCTCTGTTTATTAAGAGTTCTCATTCTCTCATCTCAAACATCTACTCGATTACTGAGTCTCTGTTTTATTGAGGGAGCTCTCATTCAAACATCTAAACTATTACTACACCTCTCTGTTTATTAAGAGTTCTCTAATACTCTCATCTTCAAACATCTAATAAGATTACTAAGAGTCTCTTCGTTTATTGAGAAGCTTCTCATCCTCTCAAGCATCAAAAACAATCTACTGATTACTGGAGTCTCTGTTATTAAGGAGCTTCATCTCAAAATCTACTGATAACTGAGCCTCTGTTTATTAGGAGCTACTATCTCAAACATCTATGTTTACTAAAAAGTCAAATCATTGTGTTATGAGGTATTTCTTCATCTTCATCTCAAACATCTACTGATAGCTGAGTCTCGTTTATTATATAACCCGAGTTCTCACTCTCAAAATCTACTATACTAAGTCTCTGTTTATAAGAGGCTCTCATCTCTCATCTCCAAACATTACTGATTACTGCCCAGTCTCTGTTTATTAAGGAGCCTTCATCTCCATCTCCCAGAACAGTCTACTATTACTGAGTCTCTGTTATTAAGGAGCTCTCATCTCTCATTCTCACAACCCTCGTACTGGATTACTGAGTCTCTGAAATTTATAAAGGCGAGCTCTCATCTCAAAATCTACTGATTACTGAGTCTTTTACTTAGGAGCTCGTTTTTCCATCCATCATTGATCCTCAAACATCTACTGATTACTGATGTCTCTGTTTATTAAGGAGCTCTCATCCTCAGAGAATGCTACTGATACTGAGTCTCTGTTGATAAAGGAGCTCTTCATCTCAAACATCTACTGATTACTGAGTTCTCTGTTATTAAGAGCTCTCACCTCTCATCTCAAACAGTCTACTGATTACGGAGTCTCTGTTTATTAAGAAGTTCCATCATCTCTCATCTCAAACATTATGATATACTTGAGTCCTGTTTAGTAAGGAGCTCCTCATCTCTCATCCAAACATCTACTGTTACTGAGTCTCTGTTTATTGAGGAATGCTATCATCTCAACAATCTACTGATTACAAGGTCTCTGAATTTATTAAGGAGGTCTCATCTCATCAGAACATTTCTACTGTTAGATATTACTGAGTCTCTGTGTATGGAGAGCTCTCATCTCTCATCTCAAACATCTACTGATTACTAAGTCTCTGTTTAATTAAGGAGCTCCATCTCAAACAATTCTAAATATAGATTAACTGAGTCTCTAGTTTATTGAAGGAAGCTCTCATCCAAACATCTACTTTACTAAGTCTCTGTTTATTAAGAGTTCTCACTTCTCTCATTCAAAATCTACTTGATTACTTGAGTCTCTGTTTATTGAAGGAGCTCTATCTCTCATCTCAAACATCTACTGATTACTGATCTAATCTTTAATCGACAAGCTCATCTCAAATGTATCTCGCGGGCATCAGTGTGTACCTCGCCTCGTTATAGAGGCGCTCTCTTCGAGTCATCTCAACAGTCTACGTACCTGCAGCGTCAACAAATGTGTTTATTAAGGTCCTCCATTCGTCATTCAGAATCCATTCAGTAGATCACTGACTTCTCGGATATGCATTAAAGAGCGACCTAATCGCAGTACTTGTGTACGCAAAAGAACCCTCACTGTAAAAGCCACTGAGTGCTAAAGGAAAGGTAAAATCTAAACCGGCATGTTGACGTCTCAATATGAGTGATATACGGACAAAAAACAACAAATAGAAGTCAATCAATCTTAAATTATATCATTAGCTTTCGTAGTTCTGTCAGGTTCGAAGTGATTGATGTTGACTGAAAAAGATCTTGAAGACTAATATAAACGCGATTTAGTAAGCATATATAAAACAGAAAGAAGTGCAGTGTTTAAGTCAAAAGTTAGCCTCTAGCATATCATGAGCATCTTTCTTCTCTGTTGTGACACGTTAACAGGAAAGAGTTGAATATCTCGTGCACGAGAGATTATTGTAATTTGTTATTTTCACAGAAGCAACAAGTATCTGGTCCGATGAAAATAAATGGTGTTTGCTTAAAAATGCGTCTGTTTGCGATTTTTAATTTACATAAGAACCCTAGTTACCTCGATATACGATAACTAATGCATATGCCTTAAATTCCCTTGTTTGCGAATAAATCTAGAATTATGTGACACGAGGAGAATCATGCAGGCGAATAACAACGTATTATATGATTAATAATTGATATTTCAATTAAAATTCTGCTGCTGAAGAATCAAACGAATCTATCCCCAAATAATCCCGCTTGAGATCTGGAGTGCTTTTTGAATATTTTATTCAACCTCCAACATAAGACTATTTTAACTGGCACCACTGATTAAAAGCTCGAAGCATTTAAATGACAAACGGAGACAAAATTAACGAAAGCTCTTCCCACGCGTTTAACCACCCACTTCCGCGCATAAGTAGCTTATGCTGTACGTCAATATCCATCATCGCTTGCATATGGGTATGTCTTTCAACTAGGTTCGATATGGAAGAGTCTTGTTCTGCGTATGATCAGTTTATAAACGTCCGCATAAAGAGCGGCGTATATCTATACCGCTGTATAACGTTCCCTAGACCATGGCCCTGTACCTTTCCACTTTGTTGTGCTTTTCGAACCATACAATCTTCCTTGCACTAAGACTCGCTTATAAGATTTTTTGTATAAAAAAATACCGTTATTGTTATTTTACAATATGAGTTAAAGATCACAAGAGTCCACGAGAAATTTCCAAATGCATATTGCAAAATGGGGAGTGTTGTCCGATTGATTTTCCTTAAAAGGGAGTTCCAGGACCCTTGATGCTTTAGAAGATTTTTTATTGCAAAATTAAAGTTAATAAGCTATAATTGTCTTTTTCTGTATACTCCTCCCAAAAAACCTTTGGCCTTCTGCTGAAACTTGGTAGCGAAAGAAAGATCACAAGTGGAGAATATTGCCTATTGCAGATTAAGGGGTTTGTTTAGTGTTGTGTGGTATCAGCGGGTCTGTGTGTTTTTAAACTAAAAGAAGAGTTGACCGAGGCCCTTGACTTAGGGATTTTTATGCAAATAATCATTAGTTGTCTTGCGCAACTTCCTCCTAAAACCGCTTTGTGAAATTCTTGCTGAACTTTTGGGATCAAATATGAACAAGCAATATTCTATGCAATGTGAGATAGATATCACATTGCAAGGAGTGTTGTACGTTTTTAAGTGTTCACCTAAGCCAAAAAATCCAAAGCACTTTATTGCGGACCAACTCTAGTGGACTTAGGATTTTTTATGCAAAAATAGTTTTCATTCGCAACTTCCTCCTAAAACCTGGGGAATTTGAGAGTAGAAAATAATTTATAATAGCACGCTCTATTTGTCAATGCATAAACGTGCTATAAAAATTCATAGAGTGCCCCGCGAAGGTCTTCACAATGCCATGTAGATGTGCCATTGTTATGTGACAAAGCGGGCTATGACGATTGTCCCTGTAAGCGAGAATGGAATGTTATGTAAATTTCCTAAGTATTGAAAATATGCGGGCGTATCAGGTACCGGTTTGTCGGTGCCCTATTTTTGAATCGAGGCAGCTACTTACAAACAAGTTGTTGTTACAGGGGTTTCAACAGTCACTCTATGGTCGTTATAACGATTTAGTTTGCCAGTGTGGCCTGACATTGTGTCAAATGCTGCATGTCAGATGTGTTTCAAAGCAATTTTTAAGCCGTTTTCATACACTGATTTGACTATGGGATTACTTCGTTTACTTAATCAAGACAATGGGCTCACGGCGGGTGTGACCGGTCATCAGGGGGTGCTTACTGCTCCTAGGCAACTGATCCCTGTGTCCAGGGGTCCATGTTTACCCAACTCTTGTTTTTGTATTCTATTTGGGACTTACGAGATTGATCACTGTTCGTTATATTTGCCTTTACACATACGTGTCAACTATAAAAATGATAAAATTAATCCAGATTTCGTTTAAATGGATTCTTCATATCCCTTTATTTCCGGTGGTGGCCATTTTCAAAGAATTTTTTCAGCACATAATTCATGCACTGAAAATATATTTTATATCTATGAATTATCCCATCATCATCTTATAACTATGACATAGATTTACGAAGTGAATTAGTCTACACTGTAACACGTATTGTATCAAAAAAGAACATTGGAGGAAATTCGGATTCATTGAAAAAAGTTGGCGATGTTTTTGAAACATTTTCATGAATTGATTACGTTGATAATAGAACTTGACAATTTGTATTTGTAATAGAGCTAAACAACTGAGTTGATTCCACTAGCAATATACCTCGGCTATATACATGTATTATTGGTAGATCGGGCCACCATTTTGGTCGCCATGGGCGACTGGGCGAGCGTTAACTTTCGTCACTGACTATTGCTTTGTTCATTGTGTTGAGACAAGTTCATGGGAAAACGAAATTCATTAATTATGTCAGAGTCGAGTACATTGAGATGAAAAGTTAGGGTCAAACATTGACCATTTAAACAATATTCACAAGAAGGTCAATATTTCAATAACAAGTATATTCAAGATCATTCAATTTCCCATTTTTATTGTTATTTGTTTATTCTTTGATGCATATCTTTTCTTACTATTTTGAACGTGTCCAATTTTCTTCGACATGCCCTTAATTTACAGAATGGTGTAAATCCCTTGCATTTCTCATACCTAACCTACAAATATCGAATAACACAACTTGTTTCTAGGAGGGGAAATCTGAAGACTTCCCTTTAAAATGAAGCAAAATTCGTGCTTTCATTTCCGCTGATAAGAAAATCATAATACACAATATTTTTATGAAATATTGCCCATATTTATAGTGGAATAGAAATGGGTTTTACCTAAATTAATATATGGAGATTAAAAAGGATTCATACCAGGCAGAGATTTGCGGAAAATATTAGATTGATTAATGATAAAATGAAACATACCCAAATGAAAAATATTCCGGGTATGATTCTCCTCACAGATTTCGCAAAAGTTTGTGTGGGGTTTAATTTCTGTTGTGAAGCTATTAACCATGACTATGATGCATCTATCATCCAAACTGGATTAAAAAATTTCATGAATATATTTCAAGAACGATAAATCAGGGTGAAAATTTATCCAAAATGGTTTAAAAATTAGGCGTGGTTGTACACAAGGGATCCTATCTCTCCCTATTGTTTTTGTTATGTTCAGAAATACTATAATGAATAAAATTGATAGTATAAGAATTGGAAATTAATGCTTTCATTTTCACAATTGCAAATGATGCTTTTGATTTCTGATGGCATTAAAAATTCACTTGAAACCACTTTGAATAAACAAAATTACTTTAAAAATAATCAGGACACAGAAACAAACCTAAAGTTTTAGGACTTAAGTTTGACACTAATTTAAGCTAAATAATGAAGAAAAATATATGAAAGAATATCTGTAAATATGTCGATATTTTCAAAAAAAAAAGGTGGGGGGGGGGGGGGGGTGGTTCAGCGAAACTTCTACATTTAATATTATAACTGATTAGAAAACTTTTATCCCTAGATGTTCAGAAATGAAGTGGATAACTTTGTCAATTATCATATGAACTTTGAAAACACCTACTAACTCACCGAGTACACTTAAATAAATTCTCACAAAACTACACATCACAATAACACAAGAAACAATACACACACACGCACATTAAATATTTCTTTGTCAAATATATTGATCAAACTGGCTCAAAACTGGTTAAACTGCCGAACATTAACTGGTCAGGAAACCATACTAACTCTTCCCAATTTTTGACAGGCATTCGAATTATGTTAAAAATTAAAAAACAAAAACAAAACAAACCATCCCCCTCCCCCCCAAAAAAACCAAACCGAAAAAACTCACCCCAAAACAAAACAAAACATATACAAAAAAAACCCCAAAAAAACAAAAAAAAACAACTAAAAACAAAAAAAAAAACCCAGCCGAAAATTAAAAAACAACAAAAATGAATAAAAGCCTAAAATATAAATAAAAAAGTAAATTTTTGGCCGCTGTCCACTGTTACGTCGCAGGTATAGTTTGGTACATATAATACATGTAATGCGTACAGACGGTACTTGAACCCGGAAAGAATTCCACATTTATTGATTTCATATGCCCACTCCTTATCCAAGGATGTCTTCAAATCCGAAGTATGTTCAAAACAAACCGGCACAAGCTCAAAAATTTAATGAACATATCGAAGTTTGTCCGGGAGTTTGTCTCACAAAAGTTCAAATAGAAGTTACTTGTTGAAATACACGTTTTTAAAACATTTAAGAGAAAATCTTTATATTCCAAATAAGACTGGTGTTGTTATTATGGACGATTTCGCCGGGGTTTAACGGTAGGGAAATGCACCCATTGCGTGCTGTGGTTATAAATCTGGCATGCGACACAAAAGGTCGAACGATTGAAAACGATACACTGGGGGCTACTGATTCGTTTTCTGAGTTTTTGTACAACTGCATTAAGTTGTTGACAAGTGCACACATGATATTCCACCCCTCCTATTGTCAGAGAGAGATGTATTGCCTACCTCTGCACTTTGATCCTATAAGTATAATTTTGCAGGTATTACATAAAAGGGAGGGACAGGTATGCATTATATATGTATTCGTACAAAAGCGATATTTCACACGTGTCATGATATTGTATTATTTTTTTACCTTCTGGTAATTGGAATTAAGTGGAATAAGAGAGAGATTTATCTTAATACAAAATGTGTTTGTCAAACACTAATGCCTCCGTATTCCACATGCCAGTGGAAGGAACTTGTCATAAGGATTATGCATGTGAAATATGAAAAGTATATCACTTTTATGACCAGTGTTAAAAGTAGGTCAAAGTTCAAGGTCAGGGTCAGTAGGTCAAACATTTTGAAACTAGATGAAAGGGTTTGTCATGTGAAATATGAAAGCCAATCAAAAGTTTTGACCAATGTTAGAGTTTTTAGGTCTTGCCATAATTAAGAAACATACCTGTGAAATATGAAAGCCCTAGTACTTACCATTGAAAAGCTATAGTCAAGGTTAAAGTTTCAGACAGACACGACAAAAACAAAATCCACTCCATCTTCGATCATGGGGGGCATAAAAATAAAAATAAATAAGAGGCCTATGGGCCACAATGCCCACCTGAGTAATCTGGTCCTGCTGGTCTTTTTTAAAGAAGATTCTTAAGAGGATATATACATGTACTAGTATATCCTTTTTATTTCCATGAAAAATTTTAATTCCCAAATCATGACCATAACGTAACCTACCGGAGTCATGACTTATACACAAGACAGGGATACGTCAACTGAACATTACTTACATAGTCTTGCTGTTCTGGAAAGATATGCAAACTTTTAGTCCCGATTTTAGCCCTACTCTAACCCCATGGTCCATAATTTAAAACAAAAACAACCAAAACTTGAATCCACAGAACTTGGAGTGTTTGAATATTACAAATATTTAGAGTGGTCATTCTATTCTTGAAAGAATATTTTTTCTTTTAAATTCCTAAATATTTGGTATGAATTGGGAACACAGTGGCTATCTGAAATGAAAATTTGTGAGAATATATTTGACAGGAAAATCGTTTGCTCTTTAAAAAATACCAAATATCGATAAAAGCTTGCAAAGGAAGTGCAGAGATTGTAATTTCCGGAGTTGTTTTGCTCAGCCGGGAAAATTCCGTCTTGAAATTTCCGGAGTTGTTTTGCCAAGTCGGGGAAATTCCATCTTGGCAAAACTACTCGAATGACCCTTGGATGAAATTTGAGGGACTTCAAATTGTGCGAGAAAACGACCCGTTCCGCAAAGTCTAGAGGACTGATTTTTTTAATATTCTCATTAATTATATCTAAACATGTCTCTGCTGAGGTTTTTTTTCTCTATTGTCTCTTCACAACAAAGATCTTGTTTGGGTTTCCACGGATATACCGATCTGACGTGGATCATGCGGTTTATGAGGGCCTCGCAGTATTGTTGTTCCATTGATTGCCGAGAAATACTATCAGTCAAAGCAACTTCAGTCCAAAAAAAAGTATTCGTACACATTGATTTCTTTATATCAATTTGATATGCCAGAAGTATTTAAAACATAAACAAATAAAAGAATAAATTGTTTCGGTTGATTGGATTGGGTATTCAAAATAGGTCACACACAAACAAAGCTACGTCACAATTGACATGAACCGGGGAATTCTGGTCTATGAATGATGTATCCCCCAGCAATGACAGTATAGTGACCCCAATAAATGTTCTGCCGATAAGACCGTGCCTTCTGAATAGGGAGTGATCCCTTCTACCTGGTTCTACAAATAACAATTCAAACGATCGAATCAGACCTACTGCTGCATTTACAGAGAGACGGACCGACTATATCGCACTACTGATAGTGGAGAGTCTGGAGGCCATTGAACATTTTGGTAACACAAGCAAACCATTGTGAAATTCATTCTTGGCTTTTGCTGCGATTCACGGATTGAAGTGTGTTGTTTGAATTCATATATTCATAACTTACGCTGTATATTTGACTAGCGGTAAACAAACGGCCTACCCCACGTAGAATTAAATGCCACTATCCATAAGTTTGTATGATAATCAAATAAGACATAGTATTTATCCCCTGGTACAAGAAATTGTTGAATAAGGGTTTTGGGAACTCTTGCGTGTACGATGCTTCGCTACAGTTGATTTAAATTCACATATTTCCGCACGGTTATGCAAATGAAGATTGAATTAAAGGCATTTTTAAAAACATTTTACCATGCTTCATGCGTTCCTTACACGGCCCGGTTTGATAAACACAACGCCCTCGATTGTATGACTTCTTTACGTGTTTGACTGATGCCGATTTTTTTTTTTTTAAAACGGTGATGTTATAAAATAACATAAAAATCTACGTTTTAAATAATTACACCGGGCTTATCGACGTAAAATTTCAGGTTAAATGACCCGAGTAAATTTGAGATGAAAGACGGTGCAAGAGGTCGAATTGAGTGGTGTGAGCTTCGACGTGCCAACGATCTCGTGATTGCAGATTGGGCATGCGTGTGATGCTGTCATCGTCTGGAGCAGCACGAGATGTCGCTTCCTGCTGCACTTCTGTCAAATCTTCGAATGTCAGGGAGATGAAGAGGGGGCCATGATACCCGGGCCACATGTTTATCTCTCTCTGATGTGTGTGCACTGTAGAGTAGGCTTACTACCGGTATCCGATTCACCGATACAGGTCGATTTTTGTTTCAGCCGTTACAAAACGTTCCTTTTTTTTTTTTTTATATTTGAGGATAAACTCTAAAAATATAATTCATCTTACATGGGAACTTCTAATGCAAGGATAAGAGCCATATTTTTAACCAAACAAGACTCGAGCTTTTTTTTATGTTTACAAACTAGTGAAATGTTGATTTTGTAATTAAAGCATCAAATTTTGCACAGACACAGATCTATCTTTTATAATGACACTTTACTTAACGAATACAATTGAAATGTGATTATATATATATACTTGGATCGATAAGTATACGTTTTTTAAACTTTGTACACAATAACATAACCTCATCTTTGTTTATACAATAAGGTATGACATAATAATTTTGTAAACCTTCTTAAACATATAAGACAGTAAATTTTGATTATCAATTTTAAGTGAATAACAAAATGGGGGGGGGGGGGGAGAGAGATCGTGAATCAGTTCCGTTAAGAAATAAGTGGGATAGCACCTCCCTTACATGATACCAAACAGTCCATTTACTTTTAGCATAATTTTTTGAACTATTATAAATCCTATAGAGAAAGACAATAAAAATTGTACACATGGAAACTGCATCATAATGGAATATGATGTACAAGTTGTTATTTTTTTTTCATTGTAAAACGAAATATGCAACATCGATAATGATAATTATGAAATGTCGGAGTTGATTAGAAGATGATAACATTTTTTTCTTGAGAACGTAATTTAAATATACAATAGATTTTTGTTCAAGCTCTTGAAAGTAAAATTTTTGATCACTCATTATCCATAGTTCGACCATTGTCTATAAACTTTACACATCTTCGATTTCTTCTCTAGATAGAATCACTAGGCCGATCTCAACCAAACTTGGTACGGTAACATACCTTGGAAAAGTCATGTCCCCTGCGAAAGGAAGATAATCACGGATAAAATCAGGAGAGGTCATTTAAAAATCTTCTCAAAACTACTGGGTCAGAAAAGTATATTTATGGTAACCTCATGGCCACAGTGTAGACTTTTAAAAAAAAAATCAAATCATGACCGTGGATAGGATAGGGGAACATAATTTTACGAATTAAAAGGAAATATTTTTTCAAACTCATTTTAAGACAGAAAAAAAAAAAGTCTATATCAGTATCCTTATGTAGTATTCAATCTCCCGTTTGTTTATCAATCTGATGAAAACCAACCCCCTTCTCTCGTCGTCAAGGAGGGTGGGGGGGGGGGGGTCTGGTTTTAATCAGACTGGTTGATACATGTAAGTTTGGGCAACAATTGATACAGATTCAAAGTTTACATGGAAATATTTGGGAGAAAATTTGAAAAACATCAGGCCATGCTTAGTATCAATCATCCTCAAGTAGTATATATTCAAGTTTATTTTAATCGTGTTTTCATTAGTTAGGGTAGGATCACAATTAGAAGGGATCAAACTTTTAACTGTATTTATAAAAAAATACTTTAAAAATTTCTTTCTCTTCAAAAACTACTGGCCACGATTAGCCAAATTGACAATGCAAGCATTCCATTGTAGCACAAATTCATATTTGATCACATCAGACCAAGGCTAGCTGGGCCAACAAGGGATTCAAAGTTTTATATGAGAATAAAAGGGCATGACACGGTCTGAGCTAAAAAATGTTCAAATTTTAGATGTTTACAATGCTCACTTAGGGTATTTCTAATGGTCTGCAAAAATTTGAACGTCATTTGTTGAGGTACAAGTGAGTACAGCACTTATAAATCATCACTATGTAAACAAAGCTTGAGTCATGTTTTGTTATCCTACATTGAATATGCGGTGTATACGTTCCGTTTAAAGCAGATTTTTTTCATATTACAAGTTCATTCTGAACACAATTAAACAGTTCCTAGTGATTCTCACATCTCATTTTGTTTTAAACATGGTATTTTCTGTAAGCAATCTTTATGTAAACAAAAACAAGGCTCGAGCCTGTTTTACATTGTGAAAGAATTATAAGTGCTGTATCTTCTTGTAACTCAACAAATGGCATTCAAATTTTTGCTGACCATTAAAATACCCTAAGTGAGCATTGTAAACATTAAACATGGAATCTAAAATTTGAAGATTTTTTTTAGCTCAGAACGTGCCATGCCCCTTTATGCGAA
>CAJDSM010026583.1:8632-34101 GCA_903981925.1 Ostrea lurida | reverse complement strand
TATTCTCATATAAAACTTTGAATCCCTTGTTGGCCCCAGCCTAGCCCTTGGTTCACTGATGTGATCAAATATGAATTTGTGCTACAATGGAATGCTTGCATGTCAATTTGGCTAATCGTGGCCAGTAGTTTTTGAAGAGAAAGAAATTTTTAAAGTATTTTTTATAAATACAGTTTAAAAGTTTGATCCCTTCTAATTGTGATCCTACCCTAACTAATGAAACCACGATTAAACTTGAATGAGGATGATTGAATACTAAGCATGGCCCTGATGTTTTTCAAATTTTCTCCCAAATATTTCCATGTAAAACTTTGAATCTGTATCAATTGTTGCCCAAACTTATATGTATCTAACCATGTCTGATTAAACCAGACCGCCCCCCCCACCCTCCTTGACGACGGAGGAAGGGGGTTTGGTTTCATCAGATTGATAAACACAACGGGAGATTGATACTACATAAGGATACTGATATAGACTTTTTTTTTTGCTGTACTTAAATGAGTTTTGAAATTATTTCCTTTTAATTCGTAAAATTATGTTCCTATCCTATCCAACGGTCTATTTGATTTTTTTTTTTAAAAGTCTACACTGTGCCATGAGGTACTCATAAATATAATTTTTCTGACCCAGTAGTTCTTTGATGAGAAGATTTTTAAATGACCCTTCCTGATTTTATCCGTGATTATCTTCCTTTCGCAGGGGACATGACCATTTATCCAAGGATGTTACGTACCAAGTTTGGTTGAGATCAGCCTAGTGATTCTATCTAGAGAAGAAATCGAAGATGTGTAAAGTTTATAGACAGATGGTCGAACTATGTATAATGAGTGATCAAAAAATTTTACTTTCAAGAGCTTGAACAAAAATCTATTGTATATTTAAATTACGTTCTCAATGAAAAAATGTTATCATCCTTCTAATACAACTCCGACATTTCATAATTATCATTATCGATGTTGCATATTTCGTTTTACATTAAAAAAAAATACAAACTTGTACATTCATATTCCATTATGATGCAGTTTCCATGTGTACAATTCTTTATTATCTTCTCCATAGAATCTTAAATAAGTTTTAAGAATTATGCTAAAAGTAAATGGACTGTTGGTATCATGTAAAGGAGGTGCTATCGCCACTTATTTCTTAACGGAACTGATTCACGATCCCCCCCTCCCCCCATTTTGTTATTCACTTAAAATTAATAATCAAAAATCTACTGTCTAATGTGTTAAGAAGGTTTTACAAAATTATTATGTCATACCCTTATTGTGTAAACAAAGATGAGGTATGTTATTGTGTACAAAGTTTAAAAAACGTATACTTATCGATCCAAGTATATGATATATATCACATTTCAATTGTATTCTTTAAGTAAAGTGTCATTTATAAAAGATAGATTTGTGTCTGTGCAAAATTTGATGCTTTAAATTACAAAATCAACATTTCACTAGTTTGTAAACATAAAAAAAGCTCGAGTCTTGTTTGGTTAAAATATGGCTCTTATCCTTGCATTAGAAAGTTCCCATGTAGATGAATTATATTTTTAGAGTTTATCCTCAAATATAAAAAAAAAATGTGACGTTTTGTAACGGTTGAAACAAAAATCGCTCCTGTATCGGTGAATCGGATACCAGATAGTAAGCCTACTCTACAGTGCACACACAATCAGAGAGAGATAAACATGTGGCCCGGGTATCATGGCCCCCCTCTTCATCTCCCTGACATTCGAAGATTTGACAGAAGTCGCAGCAGGAAGCGACATCTCGTGCCTGCTCCAGACGATGACAGCATCACACGCATGCCCAATCTGCCATCACGAGATCGTTGGCACGTCGAAGCTCACACCACTCAATTCGACCTCTTGCACCGTCTTTCATCTCAAATTTACTCGGGTCATTTAACCTGAAATTTTACGTCGATAAGCCCGGTGTAATTATTTAAAACCGTAGATTTTTATGTTATTTTAATACATCACCGTTTTGAAAAAAAAAATCGGCATCAGTCAAACACCGTAAAGAAGTCATACAATCGAGGGCGTTGTGTTTATCAAACGCGGGCCGTGTAAGGAACGCATGAAGCATGGTAAAATGTTTTTAAAAATGCCTTTAATTCAATCTTCATTTTGCATAACCGTGGCAGAAATATGTGAATTTAAATCAAACCTGTAGATGAAGCACCGTACACGCAAGAGTCTCCAAAACCCTTATTCAACAATTTCTTGTACCAGGGGATAAATACTATGTCTATGATTTGATTATCATCAAACTTATGGATAGTGGCATTTAATTCTACGTGGGGTAGGCCGTTTGTTTACCGCTAGTCAACTATACAGCGTAAGTTATGATATATGATTCAAACAACACACTTCAATCCGTGAATCGCAGCAAAAGCCAAGAACTGAATTTCACAATGGTTATGCTTGTGTTACCAAAATGTTCAATGGCCTCCCAGACCTCTCCACTATCAGTAGTGCGATATAGTCGGTCCGTCTCTCTGTAAATGCAGCAGTAGGTCTGATTCGATCGTTTGAATTGTTACTTTGTAGAACCAGGTAGAAGGGATCACTCCCCTATTCAGAAGGCACGGTCTTATCGGCAGAACATTTATTGGGGTCACTAACTGTCATTGCTGGGGGATACATCATTCATAGACCAGAATTCCCCGGTTCATGTCAATTGTGACGTAGCTTTGTTTGTGTTGACCTATTTTGAATACCCAATCCCAATCAACCGAAACAATTATTCTTTTATTTGTTTATGTTTAAAATACTTCTGGCATATCAAATGATATAAAGAAAATCAATGTGTACGAATACTTTTTTTTTGGACTGAAGTTGCTTTTGACTGATAGTATTTCTCGGCAATCAATGGAACAACAATACTGCGAGGCCCTCAATAAACCGCACTGATCCACGTCAGATCGGTATATCCGTGAGAAACCCAAACAAGATCTTTGTTGTGAAGAGACAATAGAGAAAAAAAAACCTCAGCAGAGCACATGTTAGATATAAATTAATGAGAATAATTAAAAAAAAATCAGTTCTCTAGACTTTGCGGAACGGGTCGTTTTCTCGCACAATTTGAGTCCCTTTCTTTCTCGTGACGATTGTGTAACCATGGAAAGATGAACTAATTTATGAAAGTGTCAAAATCTACTGATAAAAGAGACAAGTCATCACAATAGTTTTATTATCAATAAAGAAATAATAAATACTACACCGTATTTACACAAAACAGTAAAAGTTCTTCGACAACATATTCATGTATAAGAATCTAAATATATCTAGACGCTTATAATGCAATGGGACGGCCAGGTGTCTTGCTGTGTTACAGTCAAACAATACAGACAATGTCAGTTACCTCTATCCAAAAAAAAAAGAAGAAAAAAAAACGTTCAAGTTTTTGTTTACTTAGGAATTATCATTCAATTTCAGGAAATATGCATCCAAAGAGGAAAATGCAGGATGTTTTATCAACACATTTAAACGAACATGGCGAAATTCATGCATGAACTCATTTTATGAGAATTGCTACGATGAAATGACTTCGATTCGGCATTCATATACCGAATGTTCATGAAAACATGTATTCTTTAAACGATCACGTATTACGAAAAATAGAAATATATTTTACCCCCATCAACCTGGACAAGACATAAAATGGCGGCAATACAATCAATGCTTCACACACATCTCGACATTTACACAACATTCTGATCTCATTATATGAGACAACACGACTGCAGTTCCGCAGTAAAAGCAAATGCAATAAATATCTCTTTTAAAATATGTACATGAGCTTATAATTTATCTATGTTATGCACCAGTGTAACGGATTGGGCGGAATATACAATGGAAACGGAAGTGCCATCATTCATGTTATTCCGCACAAAAATAAGAGGTCTGCATTGAATACAGTTTGTTAATGTGATTGGTTGGGCAGGTAGTGCTCCCGTCTTGACAGCTGTCTATTCTAGCTGGGACGGGTGACTCTGCAGAGTCGTCTGAAGTCTGCATTTCCAAAAATAAATTTCCGCTGCTGTCCATGTTTGAATACATTGAACCTGTGAACGATAAAATATAATCTAACTATAGCAGCATTCAGTGACGTACTCATTTTTTTTTATATTTTTTAATAGATTTAATGCACTGAGTATCTGTTGAGTAATGTTTGGAAATCCCCCTGACCTTCGTTGTCAGATGTGGGTTTGCTCATGTCCTCATATTCCTGGAATCCGTCTTTTTCCCCGTCTTCACTTCGCAGTTTTCTTTTTCGCCCCTTCTCGTTTGTTTCTTTGCTGCCTTTCCGTGAAGTTTTCTTCACCTATAGTATCAAAGCCATATAAGGAAATCAAAGTCCTGAATTGAAATTCATGAATACAATAAATGAAAGTCCATGAAAAGGCAAATATAACAAAAAGTGATCAATATCGTAAGCCCCAAACAAAATAAAAAACAAGAGATGGACAAACACGGACCCCTAGACACACCAGAGGTGGGATCAAGTGCCTAGGATGAGTAAGCATGCCCTGTTGACCGGTCACACCCGCCATGAACCCATCGTTTTGATAAGGTAAACAGAGCAATCCGTAGTCAAAATCAGTATAAAGAACGGCGTAACAATTGCCATAAAACACATCAGACAGCATTTTACCCAATGACTGGCCATACTGGCAAACTAGATCGTTATAACAGCCATAGAATTTGCGAAAATGCTGCACTTAAACGTAATTGTTGAAATCCCATTACAAAATTCAAATACCGACGACAACCACTTAAAAAAGTGTTTTACTATAATTTTTTTTCATGAAACACCTTGTTATCTACTAGTATTCATGCTTTTCATTTACCTTAGCTCTCTGATTCTGAAACCATACTTGAACTACTCTAATGGTTAACCCAGTTTCTGCTGCCAATTGTTCCCGAACCTACAAAATACAACATAACATCATGAGATTTTATTTGAAAATAAGATTAAAAGTAAAATCTGACCAAAAAAAGAACCACAAAAACAAAAACAAACAAACAAAAAAAACCCCAAAATAAAAAAAATAAAAAAATAAAGAAATAAAAAAAAAAAAAAAAATTCGGTAAGTCCAAACCTTGCGGCACGGTTTCGGATTGGCTTCGAACGCCTGCTTGAATTTCCTCCGTTGGCTCGTGGTGAGGATTGTTCGTGGCCGCTTGGCCTGTCGATCTACATCTAAATCAAAGTCTTCATAACTATCGCTGTCTTCATCCACTGAAAACAAATTAAAACAAATGTAATAATGACTGCACGTGCATTTGAGGGTGGCCGACTAATGAATCTCAATGAGGTATTCACTTTTTTTTATTGCGTGTGCTATCTGTTAATTATTTTCCTCCAGTTTGTTATAAAGTTAATTAGATTTTGGAGCCAACACAAAAATAGTTACCATCTTAATTACTATCAAATTTGGTACTGGTACAAAGTTTAGAAAAGAAATCTTTATAAAATACATTTTTCTTGAAGGCGAAACTATTTCGTGAAGACGAAAATATTTCGAAATGGTTCAAACACTTGCAAACGAGGAAAAGGGTTAATCAGGCTTTCTCTGAAGGCCGTTTATCAGTAATTTGATAGGTAACACAAGAAAATTCAACACATAACGATACTTGAGAACCAATGATTCGTGTAACTGCCGAAATAAAACACAGAACCGACAACGGGGGAGGGAAACGATTATTATTTTTTTAAAGCGCCGAAACAAACCCGATACTTAGGAGGGGGATGTAATGTTTAAAACCGTACATGGTAAATAATGGCTGATCCAAACCTGCATTATTTCACTTAACATCGGGAAAAGCGAATGGCTGGTTTCAATAAATAGTTTCAACCAGGGTATAAAAAACAAACAGTTACACAATCATGGGGCGGGGGACTAACTGTGCTATGTGCCAAGAGTTTCCTAGTCAAACAAACGCCGTTGTATTACTGGATTTTCGAATTAAATAAATTGACAAATGTATTGAGGATTATTGATTCGGCTGCCTCGCTCCTATGGACGCAGAGAGTCTTGCAGGGGCGACAGAACAAGGGTTTTGTGGACTATCCTATGGCAGGCCTGACCCGGTAACAGCTCAAAGACAGAACACGTGTGGATTTTTATGTATCTAATGCTAACATTTTTATCAAACGGGCCTAAAGCATTTGTTTAAAAGATTCACTTGAAAATGACAATTTGGAATCGTTACGTCGTTTGAAGAAATCAGTTTCTTTGCTTTGTGTTCCCCGTGTGTGTGTGCCAGACAACGATCTCCAGGTTTTATCTTCCATAAAGCAAGTTCACTACAAAATTAATAGCAATCCCCCCCCCCCCAAAAAAAAACCCCACAAAGAAAAGATAGAAAAAACGAAATTATGATTAAAAATGAAAAATAAATAAAAATTAAATTAAAAAAAGGGAAACCCTAATTGGAAGATGAACAAGTGAACAAATAGTACATGTACATGACAAATTTTTAAAATGTGGTGGTACGTAATGATCGTATTGTCCGATTTCATAAATACCTGACCGAAATTTTCTTTAAATCGGAGAGTACTCTTGAAATTCCAAAAGAGAAAAAGTTTTGAAAACAAAGAATAGACTTGTATTATGTGTTCGGTGACAAAGAATCAAAGTAAAAGCGTAGTGGTTAACTGGCCGTATTTGTTTTATCTCCCCCTCAAGTCGACACGGGAACATTTAACGTCCCAGAAGAAGGTTACTGGAAGAATGAAAGAGACAGCCAGTAATAGGGGGGCTAAGTTTCTCCTTAAAACCTCTGCACAAGGTCTCCTCGGCTCTTACTGACTCGCGAAACAATGGGCAGGAAACAAATACACAGCGCATGTTTTTTGCCGGTTGTCTACAACATTGGGCCATTGTTAACCCGCTACCACAAATAAATCAGTAATTGACCCGGCAGTCCGCGGAGTTTTAGACCCCAAACTCTCGTGGTGATCCTTTCTTTTTTCCCCGTGTACAAACATTGACACACTTTGGTTATGGTAGAAGGTACTTAGACGGGTATTCTGCATATTAGCATCATAAATATTGATAAATCGGCTTTAGACATGAACAATATGTATTGTGTATAACCATAAGTAGCAATCGACAAAAACAGTCTACAACAATATTTAAAGGAAAGTTTTACAGCAATTTTTATCTATGACACATACGAATTCCCGGATAAAAGAAACATTTAGTCGCTACGTATACTTAATACTACAGACCATTTTTTAAACAAACATCTGCACAGTACACACATTACTTTCAAACGAGTATCCAGCGAGTATCACTTAAAGTAAGACATCAATGCATAATTTCAAATATTAATCTTTTGAAAATACCGACAAATAAAAATATACACTTAAAAATTTTATCGACTTTTTAATAACAGATTGTGTGTAACATAAACTGTGTGCGAAATGGCAATGCTTTGAGATGCTGTGCTCGTGTTTTATTCTGTTCCTCTGAGTTTGCAGACTAGCTTACCTTTGGGGCTGAATGAGGGTATATGGAATTCCTTATCGTGATCGTATCGACAAAAGATCTGGCCGTCTCGGATGTAGAATTCGTTTCCATCTTGCAGCACGTGTCCGCACTCCACACATCGGAAACAAGGCAGGTGGTAGGTGTTGGAGTACACTCGACGAACCAGTTCGTGGGGGTTTATGTTGAATCCGCAGCCGCTGCACCGCCCGCGGAATAATCTATGTGAAAAACAACAACGACATCAGTTTATGTATAGTACGTAATACGATGTCAGATTTCTAGTTTTCTGAATATCTGCATATTGATTAGTGTCTTTTTTTGCAAGTTCCCCAAACACCAATCAAGTGACGAATTATCGCGGAGCAGAAGATGAAGATTGTTTTATCGTGGAGTTAACACAAATGAACCAAAGATATCTAGTTATCGTCTTCAATCGTGTCCCGATTCCTCGGGTCAAAAAGGTAACAGACAGAGGAACGTGCTAATTACGTAAGAGCGTAAGAGTCGTTAGAATTCTGGGATGAACCTCGCAGTACTCAATCAAAGTAGATTTAAAAAAGGTATAGCAAACAAACAAACAAAAAAGCAACCAATAAATAAATAAATAAATAAATAAAAATACACCCCCCCCCCAAAACCCATCAAAACACAATATAACGAGGATAAACAGAAAGAAAGTAAAATCCGCACAAGCCCTCGCTAACCTAAAACAGAACTAAGCCCCACCCCCCCCCCGAGCAAAAAAACGCCCTTATTATAATATTATACTGAAATATGTTGCCAAAGGCAATTGCATAACATTGTAGTCAAGTGATGAATCCAGATACTAATGTACTACTGGTATATGGTAACTTTTTATCGTGACTAGTCTCTTATAAGTGATGGAATCCAGATACTAATGTACTACTGGTATATGGTAACTTTTTATCGTGACTAGTCTCTTATAAGTGATGGAATCCAGATACTAATGTAAAACTGGTGGGTAGTTACTTTTTATCGTGACCTAGTCTCTTACAACTTTGAATTTTACGCGTGTCACTTGGTATCGCTGATCATTTCTGTCGCGATAAGCAATCGACTGACATTAATAGCATAATTACGGTCTCCATTAAAACGAATATGCCCACATTGTCGAACACTAGAAGAATTCACGTATATTTTCTTTTCATTTTGGAACCTTGGTATGTAAAAATCATAAAAGACTGAATTTCTTCCAGAAATAAATGAGAAAAGAACCTTATTTGTTATCTTTGAAATATCACAATGTAAAAATTGAAATCCGTTGTGTTTTCAGAAAACTTTTAATTGCATACTGGATACAAAAAATTGGCACTCGATCTCAATCCCACTTCTCAAAGCAAGGTTCGTCGAAAGAGAAGAGTGTTTCTGCTCGAGGGCCTAATAATAAATAGCAGTCGCTTTCACTTGCTACCAGCGAGTTTACATTAAACTCAGATCAAGAGGTACAGGAGAGAGGGGTGTACTTGAGAGGCCATTTTTAGTAAGTGTCGTAAAATTCTCTACACTATTCCCGACTCTGTATACTTGCACTGAAACAACTACAATCTCAAAATCAAGATTTCATTAAATTACACAAAATTGTGGTCATTTCCAGAGGTTTTTTTCTGTTACATTGCAACAAAAGTGATTTTCAGAAGTATCAAAGATGATCTGAAGAAAGATCACAGAGTTTATTCTGCAATATTTGTCATTTTTTGTGGAACAACTTCGTGCGAGTGATTAGAAAGATGAGACGTGTTATCGGTTGTTTGGTGATCAGTAGAACAACGCTTACTGCTAAATATCACTAACTATATAAACAATCACTCCAACGGTGTCCACAGGTACTCGAAACAACACCAGATAAAAGCCAGATACAGAAAAACAAGGGATTTTGGGGGTCGGGGGTACATGTTTAACGGGGTAATCAAACGCAAGCATATATATCACAAACATGACATCATCACGGTCTATACAATACGTGATACTGAATAAATTGTTGCCATGTAAACCTGCATCAAGTTGTAAACGTGAAGAGACTTGAATGAATTCAATCTCTATTTGAAAAATAAAAATCAACAAAGCTTGAACTGGGACCTTCAAGTTCAGGTTTCTCATTCAAAATACAGGTATTATATCGTACTCATAAATGTTACCTGTTTCCAGTATTTACGTATTTCAAAGATACCTCTGGGTGCAGAAAGCGAGCAATAGTTTATCAAATCCCTACTTAAATCTCTTGACAGTGCTGATTAATTGGAAATTGATAAGGTCATTACATCGGTTATCTACGTGGAAGACTGACAATGAGTCGGCATCAATGGCGAGAGCATCCCCCTCTTATTTCCTTTCACCGGTAATGTCTATTTCATCACGGACTATCAATCTTGGAAACAATGCCAATTCTCAACACCTTGGATCCCATTATGGCCGAGAAAACAGCCCCACGGAAAACGAAAAATCCGCGATCAAATTCTTTATTCAATTTATTTTTCAAATATTTTGAGTTTTGTCAACTTGAAATCAGCCTTGTATTCATATTAGACGTGTCGTGCAAACAAACCGAGACGAAAACCCTCATATCAAAACCATCTCAAATACTGAAAGCGAAAGACTCCACCATTCAAACCGAGAATGAGACATTTGCAGTTGTAATCGGATCAATTGAATTGAATTTTAATTTTTTGAATTAATTTTTTTCCCTTGAAAAATAGGCACAATAGCGTTTTAAATTCAAAACTCAATAGAAATAATAGATTAGGTTGAATTCTTCTGAACATGTGTCACAAAACAAGCGGAATTCGTTACGCTGTTTTCCTGTAGTTTCCTGTTGTTGCACTATAAAATACTAGTATCGCTACCCCTATCTGTGTCGGTACAGCACACAAACGTGTTTTATACTAGATGAATATCTGCGGAAATTTGGCAATCAGTATAATTCAGCCATTATTTCTCTAAAGGTCGAGAGACATTCAAGATTGCAGCTCTGCAATATTATTCCACACCTGAATGACTTAACGAATACTGAATCTTTGATTTAATTGTAAAGTTTCGATTTTAAAAATTGATTGAAAAAAAAATACAGTTTTGCTAGTCAACAAATAAGTGCATATTTTAAAACGTACCTTTTCAAATTAGATATTCGTAAATGAATAATAACAAAACATAAATACCCACTGAATGATTTACGTGTGTTTAAGAAGAAAACAAAAGGCAAAATAAAACAATAGTAAATAAACTTGAGCTGAAAACGGAAGCAATCACTGATGGTTATAAATATTGACTGTAACTATGCTCTCTTTGTTTTAATGCCAGTGACATGTTTACATAATTTGTTTGATTTCAGAAATGTATTCGTTGTTTTACGGGACGAGATGGTGCGCGCAGTTTGATGTCTTGGCTCCGAGCAGCAATATAAACCAGAAAGTTCCCCCCTCCTCCGCTGTCGTTGGTTCATTGTGGTATTTTAAGCCACAGTTTCCCCCATTATATAATTTGTCAACAAGGAACGGATGGGTAAATACAGAGGATTCTTCCGTCAAGTGAGGGCGAGGCCGCTTAAGTGTTTGATTTCTATAAAATATGCTTTTAATTATACATAGGACTTCAGTGGATACTAACACTACAGACGCTCAGACGGACAGGTTGGGATTAACATGTCAATGAATTTCCTATAACAGCCGTACTCTAAACATGTCAGAGCTGACATATCAAGCTTGCAAATTAAGGAAAATGTGGCCATATCCATCAGTATCGCTCTGTAACTATGTATTCGGTTTACTGGTATTGCACCAACAGTTAGGGTGCTCATTACACCTTGGAAAGGTTCCGCAAAACAGCACGGAATGATTTGTTTATGAAAGATATGGTGATGTATAACAAGTATTTATGTCAAAAATGTGGAATTTATGCAATTTGAATGCTTAAAACATGATTTCCAAAAATATAAACATCAGTCTCTGGCGGATTTGAACTCAGGATCTGCGGTTTCCCAGCCCGATGCTTTAACCACTGAGTTGTGAAGATATATGTACTAACAACATTGAAATCGTCATCTTGTGATGCTGTGTCATAATGAGTATAAGCCTTAATGTTTAGGGAACTACTTCAAACACACACCGAAGTCTACTCACTTGTCGTAATCTGACTTGCAGTAGAGATGGCCGTTCTTGCTGTAGCAGGTTCCGGTCAGGGACAGCCGACATATTGCGCACTGCAGACAGTGTTCGTGCCACACATTATCACTGATTTTGAACAGGTATTTATCACGGATTGGATAGCCACAACCGGCGCAAATTTCCTCGTGGATGCTCGGCATCTCTGTCTCTATAAAAGTAATAATATACATATATATTTATACATATACAGATGATTTTTTTCGTCTTACTGTCTGAGCTTTGTATACAGTATAATAGTCTGTGTTTTTGCAGAAATCGAGCTTGAGAAAGTTAACACATTTCTCTCTAAAAGAATACAACGACTGCCTTTCGTACATTTTTTGATAATTCTAAATAATGTTAACGAGCTCTTTTCTGTCGTTTAAAACAGAAGAACTGTCGACATTGATTTACAAGAGCAACCCTTGCGCCGACATACGTTTGATGGTACATATGACGTTCCTGCAATAATGATCGGAAGTCCGTTCAACAAACCGGAAGTAATTGGACGTCTACTTAATGATGAGCATGGCATATGAAAGAGGCTGTGGTCATTGTGTGGGTATCTACGGACGTTTTGTCCATTTTAATTTTTAACAAACACGGGTCTTAATGAGTACCTATCGGGTATCCAAACGTCACACGGAGAGAGGGCTAAAGATGTTTATTTGTCATGACGAATTGCACATTCCCAACACCCAAGTCTCTAACCAAAAAAGTAGTTGTCTATCAATTTATTTTTGGTAGTTTATGTAACACTGTAACAATATAATATTGTCAAAGTAGATACTATTTGAAAAAGAGTTTTGCGATTGAAAGATGGTACTTGACCATATGCAACTATTTACCATTCGAGGTTTATATTCAAAACATTTTAACATCCATTTTAATTTTTTTTTTGTTCCCCTATTTTCATTTACGTCTATTTTTAAAATCATTATAATGATTTATGTTGATTTGTTGCATTATCATAAACTTTACACGAAAAATATCATTTTTATGTAATAACCAGAAACAGAAACTTTAAAATTCCAATATTGACAATGATATACGTTATAAACAAATCTATATTTTAAAAAAAATATTTAGGAAATAGAATAAAGATCATGAACGATCTGAGATATTAGTGAAGATGATCTCATTGATTTTACGGGAATGATTAAAAAATCTAGAATATTTTCATTGATGTGAAAAAAAACCATGCATTCCGATGTACGTTTTCTGAATTTTTTTTAAAATTCTGTATTAACAAAAAAGGATGTTTACTCATCCAGTAAATTCAAAAATATAAAATATGAAAAATTTCTATACCGAATTATATTATTTATAACGATGAATTTAAAATTTAGAGTATTGATATAAAGTGAATGCTTACCTGTAGTATTATCGAATATTTCATACCATATTTATACCATCAACATCGACAAAACGTGAATTCTCAACAAGTCTATCTTGAGCAAAAAATATTTGGCAATCTAACACTATTGGACACTTCAATGGTCGCTTCATATTTGCTATTACCTCAACTGTGGTCATATTCGCACCTGACTTGTCTGTTTAAATGCCTTACCTTTCCGCCACCTGCGCAGAGAGAGCTCGATCAATAACGCTTAAAATTGCTCCCTCTCATACAAGTTTCCGGGTAGACCGTGAAGGCAGTCTACTGCATTCTCTGTTTCCCCTCCGTTTTTCTCTTAGAATTTGTCCATTTGAATTGGAATTCCAGAAAATCTTAAATGAAATCAAAGGAAACTTTTAAAGACTGTTTCCGGTGGGACTTGACAAATTTAGCGAGTCGTGCATACATTTAGGCCAAAACAAACATATTGAATGTTTGTCGTGGTATACTTTGAAAAAACCCCAAAAATAAACAAACCTGCAACAACTATTATGATTTAAAAAAAATATTATATCCTCACAATGTTGACCACTTCGTTTGTTGGTTTTTTTTTGTTGTTAATTTATTTTAAAACATTGGGATTTTAATCTTCAATAAAATGCTTTCACGCATTTAATTCACTGATTTACTTGAAAATATAAAATGCAGGTTAAGTGTTGCACAGTTTAAAATAGCAATATGTTGTATTATCTTAAAAGGCATTTTAGAAACATGTCTGAAAATACTATTAGGCCATTATAAGATATTAGTCCTTTTTTACGTTTGTGCTAACGTTTCAATTATAGACGGGTTTTAATAATAAATTAATATCGCCGGCCATAGAGGGTACACGCTCCGTGCAATGCAGAGTCTAAGAACACTTGAGTGGTTGTTGGGTCTGCATTGGATTATCAAGGAAAAGTTAATTTTTTACCTTAATTATTCGTCACTCTCTCATATACTACCCGTTGTATTAAGAAGCAAATTAATCACACTAATGTAATATTAATCCTTTTTCACAATGCACACCTTCCTCACCATTTCACCAGCAAAGTAGTTGAAAGGTAATTCATAAAAAGCCAGCCACCCGATTGGTTTCATAGCTAGCACTCGGTAACTTGAAACTATATTTGAAATGTCAAAATGTTTAAAAGCTTGCATACAATGACTGAATATTTTTCTATAACATGCAAAGGTCATCAAAAACGCCTTTTGGGGCAGTCGAGGAAAGGGTTCTCAGACAATTTTGTACGTTTTATCAACTCTTATTGGATCGAAAATTCACGCAGAAGGGATAGTCTACTGACGTCATAATGTTCCTGCGAAATAAGCCCTGTCTTGACAGAAGTACACGTAACAAGATATCTGTGAAAAATAACAAATCCTTAAATATTTGACAATCATACGAACAAAATTAAACGCAATCTGAGGATACTGAAAAATTAAAAATCGAAAAAATCTCGTATATCAAAACTTAATTAAGATTATTCGATGTCTGAACATAGACAAGTTTTGAAATCAAACTCAAATGTGATTTACAGCAGATGTCCAGAATATCGTATAATATTTCTCATTTGACGTGGTTTTCAAAAATAGCACAAACACTTTGTGTTAAGAATCACACACAAACAAGATGGAGGGGGTTTTATAGCGCGATTAACGTTCAAGTTTTATGGCTGAAAAAGGCAACAAATTCTTTATAAAATAAACCATCATCCATAGCTTTTATTCACTTAAGTGTAACTGTTAATCTTTCTAAAGATGCCTTTGCATTTTTTTTTAGAATAAGAGAACCACAGGACCCTTGTTTAATTGCATATCACGTAAAATACGGATAAAACTTAATTTTTAAAAACTTCCTGGACCGTATCCGGATACGTGGCATAAATATGCAGCGACGAAGTCTGCCGTATTTACAAATATCAAGAGGAAAGATATACTAGTATATAAAAATATATAAAAAGGGGGCAAGAATAGCAACAA
Organism: Ostrea lurida; assembly: GCA_903981925.1. Taxonomy (NCBI): domain Eukaryota; kingdom Metazoa; phylum Mollusca; class Bivalvia; order Ostreida; family Ostreidae; genus Ostrea; species Ostrea lurida. The sequence goes on along the minus strand of CAJDSM010026583.1, from coordinate 19,086 downwards.
CTCACTGTGTTCTAGGAAGGGTCTACGCTAACGTCGCCATGGTAAACAATGAGCGAGTCCGAAGCATTGTAAATAGTCGCCTTGTGGAGTGGGTATCGGGCAAGGAATGTGATTTTTTAATCCGCATGTGCCGTATCCCAAGATTGACAAGCCTCGTCACGAGATGGGGGTACAGTTTAGACCGAGTTTATGCCGTTTTTATGGGTATAAACACATGTTTACGGTTCTTTCCCTGTATTTGGGCCCGTCATCGCCTGATGGGATCAAACACTTTTACCAGTGATACGGTATTTAACCAGACATGGATGACGATCAAAGCATTGTCGAAATGTTAGTAATTGTGAATTATACAGTAAACGGGTACCGAGTACGAGAAGAGAGAGAGAGATGAAGAGGAGAGAGAGAGAAGAGAGAGAGAGAGAGAAGAGGAGAGAGAGAGAGAGAGAAGAAGAGAGAGAAGAGAGAGGAAGAGAGAGAGAGAGAGAGAGATGTATACATACTGTAATTTACTGACGTAATTTGTATTAACTACAGTGACTGACAGAATCATATGGAACTCTGAAATTCAAAAGACAAGTACTGGGACCAATAGTCGCTAATGGTTGCTCTTGCCTAATCTATTGCAAAAGTATAACCAAATATAGAAAAAACTTGATACAAGGGTAAAACTGTAATACAGGGTTTTGATATTGAAAATTGCAATTTTGTAGTAATTTATGCAGTTATAATGAAATGTAAGTCACCCGTATCATGTAATTAAAGAACAAACTACTATTGTCTCATCCGACTTTAAAATATTTCTCTTTTATTTCTTTTTCCACTGGTATAGCTCCACATTTCATAGCGTTATTGTGTAATAATTTTTTATAATAATATAAAAAAAAATTGATCCTAATATGTTTTGTTATTATTATTTTTAGAGTATTTTTGAGTGTTGGAAGAAATTAAAAGCGCAATATCACTCTTTTAAAACATGTTTCCCCTAATTACTAACACAATTCCTTAAAGTTAGTTACTCTCGATTACAGAAAGTAATTAGCAAGTAAATTACTGAAGAAAAGTATATATTCTAAAAAAAATGATCGGGTTTCCTCGTAACCTCGTGGGTTCTACAGGCCAGAGATTTTCGACCTGACAAAACTGTCGTCATGAAAAGGATTGCATCACTACGGTCGTGCACATGGCAAAGCGTCCGGTAGAACGACCCCACTATAATCCTATTGTTCTAGCCACTTTGTAGTGGCATAATCTTTCAATCAGAACATTTAAACACTATATTGTTTTACCAATTGTTTGGTAGATCAGGACACATATTAGTGGACCAACCGCTAGGTGAAATGGAAAACTAAACCGTTATATATAAATATAACAAACGGCATCTTAAAGACCAACTTTATAAAAATCAAAATTTACTCGAGCCTACAAGTCAGTGACATTTAAGAATTGTCAATCATTTTATCAACATGCTTCACGGCTATGTGGTAGATATTAATTAATATATTTCTAATCGTATCTATTTGCTCTCTATTGACGACCACAGTGAGTCGCTTTCAGACGAAATTGTCAGCAAATACTTATTTTAATCACTTTGCACAATTAAATTCATGAGGAAATAAACTTCCATTGAATATTTCGATGTTTGACAAGTTTTTCCTTGTTTTTTTAAGACTTTTACCTCCAAAGCGAAACGCACAAGGAAATTTGATAAGTTTTGTCAAAAATATTTAAATCAAAATACTGACAAAAAGCGAATGAAAGATCGATGAGTGGTGGAAATTTCGCTGCATGTCATTTGATACAGTCTGCAGGTGTCTATACGGCCCCTTGCTCTTTCTCCGCCAAAGTCTCAAACACCGTGATGGCGACATTTTAAGGATATCTTTTTTTATTTAATCACTGCAATGTACCAGTTATATAAGCTATATACATTTTCTATACCATGTAAAGTTCAAGTCAAGTCTACCCTATTATTAAAGGCTTATTTATGCACTTGGGGAATACATTAGCTTAATCTAATGCAACGGATGCTGTTTTTGTTGTTGTTATTTTTGTTTTCCTTCAGTGAATCTTCAGTATGATATCAATTTATTCATCGACCTGAATAATTTTATTCAAATCAATAAACTGTTGAAAACTAGGAACACCTTAATTACAATGGATTTTCACCTGCTGGTTTTAGTTAATAGGATAGACGACTTCAGAAGATTACGGCAGTTCTGTTTAATGCAGTAAGCTTTTAATAGTATTTTTAAGGAAGCAGAAACGTCCCTCTTAAAATTTTGATGACAGACAGATATGAAGTACTTTTAAAAAAAACGTAAACAGTTTTAGACTTACCTGATATGTTCGTTAGTTTCCAAATGCTGTCTCGATACCAGATGATGTCTCAATACCAAATGATCTCTCAAAAAGGGGAAGCAGGCATGCAGAGGACCGAATCTGCACTTCAATGTTTTTTTTCTTTTTATTCCAGAAAATTTGTGTTGTATTTCAATACATTTTATAACTCGCACACACAAAAGACATATGCATAGCTAGGTCGCTAGTCGCTTTTTATTCCAGTCACTCACTCCATACAACTTGGGTAAAGTAAGGCTGGAATTCTCTCGGTAAAGATCACGCCCACCGGCAAAGATTGACCGCCTCTCCAAGATAACAAAGACTGCAACGCGCGCTATTGAAACGCATTTTAAAGGTGATTATTTATACAGGTGATTGGCATGTGTGTGCAGAAATTTAGAAAAAAAAAATCTTTTTGAGGGATTTAAATGCATTGTTTAATATAACACAGAAAAAGTATCGTATAGATGTTCGGAAATTCATGAACCTGCATAAACGCATCAATATACTGTCATCCCAATGACATAATATCGAATTTTGAATTTTTTCGTTCTTTAAATTCCTATTCTCTGATTCAACGGTATTTATCTTAGAATGATTATGCTTTCAGCGGTGCAGACTGTTTGTTAGTTTTTTAGTCCCCGACAATGGAGCAGTACGCTGTACATCGAATACTCGGTGACAAGTTACGGAGCGAACGTTTCAGACGAAATTGATTTCTCGATCTGTGTGGCTCAGTAAATCCTAAAATTTTGGTATCCATTAATATAAAACAATTAAAGCTTTTTTGAAGGATTTGAAGTGCAAAATATATATTTACTTTCATGTTCTCAAAGTACGCGAGGTACATGTAGCTGTAAATTTTCAAATTAAACGCTGCAAAAATGCACCCGAGGAACTACTCTTGACCAGTTCATGTTAGCTATAATAACATACATTTACCAAAGATTGGTCAGCAAGAAACCATTACTGTTTCACTGTATTTTACCCAACTCTCGGCATTATATATACTCATTCCCTATACATTACAGGTTACATAAGGGATACGTGTCTATTTTGTTCGTATTGTGGTACATGTATATAAAGCTATGGAAGCACGGATGACAATTTCTGCTTGATTTGTTTTTCCTCATTTTGGAAGCTGGATTCCATCTCTGGTGTTTCCAGGGGTCCGTGCGTGTCCTTTTTTAAGGCAGCTGATCCCATCTCTGGTGTTTCCAGGGGTCCGTGTGTGCCCTTTTTAAGCAGCTGATCCCATCTCCTGGTGTTTCCAGGGGTCCGTGCGTGCCCTTTTCTTTATGGGAGTTATAAAATTGATCACTGTTCGTTATCCTGAATTTTCATTCTTCCAATGTTTATGTACTATAACGACAACCTTGAGTACAGACATTGTCTCCCGGCGAGTAAAATATACACTATAATCTATATCCAAAAGAGTATTTATAATTTAGACTGAAATCTTCCACCTTTTGATCATGAAAAATATCTTTAAATGTAACTACAGATGGAGAATTGATAAGATCACATGTGTAAGAGGCGTGTAAAATTCTCCCGTATGTTAAAGCGAACGCATAGTCATCAATGTCCTCTTTAATGTATCCATTTGCTCAGTATTATTCGAAGTCTAATATTTGTAAAACACAACAATTCATTTTCGAGTACCAAATAAAAACGATTGCATTTTCAAAATAATTCTAAAATGAAATTCGTTTATATGGATATTTCATTGTGTATACATGCATTATATCTGTTTACTAAATTTTATGGAATCAAATTATTTTCTGTCTCCTAATAAAATTGAAATAAATGTAAATACACTTCTGATAATATTGTTGAATTCAAAATATTTATTCACTATGATCGATGAGACAAGAGATAAGATAACTTATGCTAAAATTCATGATATAAAATTATATTTTTTAGATAGAATATACTCTTCATAATTTTTCTTATGTTTGAATTCAAAATGAAAGTTTCTTCATTTCCTTTTAGCAAATAATAGAGTATTTAGTAAAAATGTGTATCCCCTTGTATGGCGTTACAAAGGAAAAATTTCAAACAGAAATGACGTCTCAATTCGGAACACCCGTCATAGCTCTGGGGTTGTGGCAAATGATTCGCAGGATCGGACAAAAATGGAATTTCTAAGAGTTTCGTTGAAAATGGATATCGTATATAGCGGGTATGAAATAGAGAAGATATATTACGAAAAAGGAAAATTTAATTTGCATTTGATAGATTCTGCCTGCTTATCTCAGATAAGGGGAGGGGTGGTTGTCTCGCTTTAGCCAATCGATCTTCGACAAAATCTTATTCTGCCTTCTGCTCGAGCATGCTATAATTCATCATTCACAGTAAGTTATTATGCATACTTCGCTTAAAATTTTGAATAAACTTTAAAAATGAAGCAAACAGATGGCTGTTGATGAAGAGTTACCACAAGGGAGGTTAAAACGGAGACATATGAATTTATTTATTAGCACTGAAATAGCAAAGCACGTAGTTTGAACAAATAAATACAAGTAACAGACTATGTGCTAATTGATATGTGTCCAAGTCGTAAATATTTTGATCAGCTAAGATGTCTGGATTTACATCCCCCCCTCTGCAATCACTCAAGTACACTGAACAAAAAGAAGTAAATGTGCACATAAGTAAGAATGCATAAAGAATGCACATTCAAAACATTATGTATAAAAAATATCATTTAAAAGGAGTTTTAAGATGTAGCGATGACAACTTCGACTTTCAAATTGATACTTTCAAATCGATGCCGACGGGCACTTTCTGTAACATGCGCTCAACAACAGGTGAAATTTGACACTAGCGTTTCCATCTCTTTACTCCAACTTTATTGTATCCCTCCGGCATCGCTTTGCCTCTTTACGCGTGCGCAAACTGGTTCAAGAGTGGTGGAAATTCGTCCTCTGTCTGCACGACAAAACTAGGCACGCGCGATGGAGTCTTGTTCGACAGTAAAGAGCTAATGAGAAGTCATACCCCGGGGATATTCTTGGTTTTTGATTTCTTAAGCATTTCGTTTCTTCCGCCTCTTTCCTTATATTGGATATTTTTGCCACTGTGCGCCCGGGGGCTGATTGAACTTAGGTGATATCACGTGATTTTGAATGTAGTAATAAAGATTCTTTTCAGCTGCGACAAAATGTAAAATTTCTTCCTTTTGGAAATCATGATTTCTAATAATTACTGATGTTTTAAATCCAGGTTTTGAAATAGTGCAGAAATACAGAAAAGGAGATTGCCCTGTGGTGTTAATATAGAAACATATTACGTTATTTACAAGACCATTGTACAGGCAATAGAAATGTCTACCTCCCAAGAGAACTTATCTAACACGACTGTTAATTAATGAAGCCAGTTTTTGCACCTCAAGAAAGCTGTTGTATTTTTGCTGAGACTGATGACGTCGGAAGCGTTCTTACATAACGCCACACAAAGTGACGACTAGTTATCACTAAACCACACACACGCGGACAGTGGCCAGTGCTGATTCAGGTTTACGTGTGAGTGCACGACCGACCTTCACAAGGGTGTTCTAGGCCATTATCATTTTGCTACGGCAACCTCCCGTGTATCACTCTTTTGATGTGCAGTCATTATCAGAAACAGTTTTAAATTCGCTCATTCCTAAACCACTGTGTTTCACTCAATGATTTGATAATATACCAAATAATGCAGGTGCGATCTCGAAATGAACTTTCTTAGGGAAAATTGGTAAAATTGCAACACGAATCTGTTATTGAGTACAATTTAAACGAGTATATCTGGGAACGAGTGCATTTAGAATTATTGAATTGCAGAACGATTTATGATTGAGTACCGTTTAAACAGAGACATGTTATATATGTCTCTGGTTTGAATAATTGAATTGTAATATTAAGAATGAATAGAGTTTGAATGAATTGCAGTACAAATTTCTGAGCGAGTACAGTTTGAATAATTTATCTGTGAACAACTGCGTAGGAATCTTACAGCGAGTACAGTGTACATCTTTAGACGATCATATCTCGAGAAAGTCTACGAATCGAATGGATATCGTCCAAAATTTGTAACATTAGACCAAGGTGATAAAACCACGTTTACCAACAGCGACCCGCTACATAACCGATACCGCCGCGGCCATGTGAATTATGATTAATAGACAACATAGCCCAAGTTAATTCCACAAGTGTCGCGAATTTACACAGTGAAAGTGAGGTGTTAGGTATTCGGCAGGGGGTATTTGACGAGATGCTTAAGTCCACTCCCTACGCGACAACGCTGTCATGCTATAGTATTCCCTAATCGTCAGGTCTACTGACGGACTTGCGCATTCCGCGAGGACAGGCAAAAATCTGCGCAATGAAACGTTCCCAGTAAGACAAATGAGATTCAAATTCTATTTTTATTCAGCGCCTTCTTATTGGATTATGACGGAAGGATGTAAACTATTTGTTAGAGTTTGGTAGCGGTCTTCCTGAAGACGCCGCTCTATTGTGAAGCGACACCTGAAGATAATCTCCAGCCCGTCACCGGTTTTGACAAATCCGGAGATTTAACCGCTCTGATCTTTGATACAACTAAATGTTAAAATGATATTGTTACTCATATGATAAATGACATGATGTTTTCATGTACGACACACTTGTGTTTTTATACCTGTGTTCAATGAAGTCTAACTGAAACACGTGCTGGCGTTCAAAACTGTAGACATTGTTTCGTTGGAGGCAGTTGCCATGCGATGAATAGCCTTAAGTTGCCTTCTGCATTTGAAAGCACATAGTTAATAAAGAATATAATTATTAGTCCGATACCCAATAAACGATTTAAAAATTGCTACTCGCAAAATAAGATGTTGACAATGCTACCGTTAGTGTTACGATGAGCGCAGATACAGTGCAGGATTCAATAGGTTTCATCCCATGCATTTACCCCCCCCCCCCCCAGTGGGCTGGTCCATTCTATGCTGGGATTGCATGAAAACGGCATGCTGAAAGGCAATGGCATAAGAAACTCACATCCGGGTTCTTCATCAATGTGAAACGGTGTACTACGACGGTTCCCCAATAACTTGTATCGCATTGTTTTTAAAAGCATGTATAATATAAGTTGATAAAATTGTATTGGTCGTAAAAATACATATTGAAGTTACTACGGGTGTACTGAGAATATCAGATTGTGATGTTTCATTGATATAAGCCTGTGAAGTAGATTGTCTGCTACGTACTTTCATTTTCACTTTTGTTGTTTTTTGGCTGCTCCCATCTTTTATCTATTCTAGGGCATGCAGTAAACGATAACTAATTAAGTCATCTGTTGAAGAAAGACCCCACTGGATTTGAAATTGGGATTCAAGTACGTGCATTTTACGATTTAGGTGTTTTTTTTTTTAATCTATAGATTAAATATTACCCCCTTTGGAAAAAGATATTGTTTCTTGTCTGGATAATAATGTTATAAGTTGCACCTTCATTTATTATAACATTTTCTCTTTGAAAATACAATTTTAGAATATATATATACCCCGTTCCTCCTGTCTCCCCCTTCCCGAAATACCACAATGTTATTGGCCCAGCAGACGATAGAGTGGTTTAATACCACAATGTTATTGGCCCAGCAGACGATAGAGTGGTTTCATTGAATTTTTGTAAACACGTTAGTACCATTCAGAACGATTGTTTTATGAAATGGAATCTTTATAACATGGGTATAAAACGCAACTATAGGTGCAAATAGCCTATCGAGTGAGCATCCCCAGTCGACCGGTCACATCCGCCGTAAGCCCATTGTCTTAATCAGGTACACGGACTAATCCGTAGTAAAAATCTATGTATAAAGATCGGTTGAACAATTGCTATGAAACGGACATCATTTGACTCAATCACAGGTTGTATCGGCAAACTAGATCGTTATTACGACCATAGAATTTGCGAAATGCTGACTTTAAACTTGATTGTTGAACGTCTGCAACAACAACGTGTTTTTAAGTAGCCTGCCTCGATGAAAACTGATTATACACAGGACAAGTTCTTGCGTATAGAAAAAAAACTAACTGAGAGACATAAACATCATATGCAGTTGATGATGGAATGTTGCTACATAAATGCTGGAAGTTGACGATGGAGAAGCTGATATCGTTACGTTCGTTATAAAGTTGAGTTGTTAGTTTGCCGTTAGGCCCGGTTAGGGTCAAAGGTCAATAAAATATCCAAGTAAGAAGCATATATGAATGACTGTGTGGTATCTTTTATTTGAATTTCATTGAGATATACTGAATCGACATATATATATTTATAATTTTTGAGATGACTGATCACGAGATATGAATATTTTCCCCATTTTATTTACAAAGCAACTGTCTATAATGTCAAAAACTCTACTTATTAATTTATCGTGAGAAATGATTATGTAAAGAGTTGAAAAGTCATACGTTTTGATGTTGTTGATTTGAGAAAAGTTCTGGGATTTCAAATTCACTAGAAGTTCTGTAGAATGTTTTTTTTACAATCCACAACTGATTTATACCACCTCTGACAAATCTGAAGTGTCTCCTTCACAGCTCTCAATATTTTGTGGGGAGTAAATACAGGGACTTGGTGGAACATTTACTGATCCAGCAATGTATCTTTGTGAGGGTTTTTGTGAAGTTTTGGAATCCAATATAGGTACGTAACTCGTAATCACCCGTCCCATTGACTGGGATATATACTGTTTTTAAAAGTGGAATTTGATTTTGAACAATGTCGTCTTTTCAAAGAGCAGTTGGAGTGCACGTACGATTACCAAATGTGAAGTTACCAATCTCATTTAAAATGCAATTGTAACAAGTAATAACCGTGTTGGGATGCCAACACAAATGTACGAACACCTTCCCATGTCCTGAAATGGTGACAGAGAAATAAATTGAGTTCAGAAATAGATTTGGGGTTCTGAATTCAACCTAAAAACTAAACTTGGTTGAAATCCAACAAACTTCACTTTCTTGTAACCATTTTGAGATGACGGCCTTCTTGGAACATTGAACATAAAGAAATAGTGATGCTAAATATGAATTGACCATAGAAACCAAATGATGTAGAGATTTTAGCACTTTTTAAAATACATTTCAATATATATGGCGGCCATTTTGAAAATGACGGATCAATAGCTTTTTTGATGCTGGAAATGAACCCAGGGCCATCAAATTACCATAAAAATAAAATTTGGTTGAAATCCGACAACCTAGATTTTTTTTTCTACGTTTTCGGCCGCCATATTGAATCGGCGGCCATTTTGAAAATTTGGAAAGTTGATTACACCCTTCTTCAGGATCCCCTATCACCCAACGAAGTTTGATTTGAATCTGTTGAAGCGTGCGACAAACTTATCACTAAAGAAGAGGAATAATCAGATAACAGAAACAGTATGTACCCGACAAGTAGATACGTGTTCGAATGAGCCTTACAAACAAATACTATGTTGTTACAAGCTTTGTCAGCTAGCTGGAACCAAAACATATTCCTCGTATAACCTATCTAATTCTTTTATCACTTCTGGTTTACGAAACACAGAAGGATAGACGGTACGTACTTGTCTAATACGGGATTTCAATATCTATTCTCCTTATACATCTTATTCATTACGACTATCAGTTCTTTTTCACATTTGTCCCTTCGTCTGATATAATCTTCGACGAAATTCATAATGGATATGAGACCTGTGGGGGTCCGGGTTAGAATAGGTCCCCAGCATCCCCTTGCGTGTCGTAAGAGGCGACTGAATGGGGCGGTCATTCGGATGAGACCGGAAAAACCGAGGCCCCGTGTCACAGCAGGTGTGGCACGAAAAAGATCCCTCCCTGCTCAAAGGCCCTGAGTGCCGAGCATAGGCCTAAATTTTGCAGCCCTTCACCGGCATTGGTGACCGTCTCCATATGGGTGAAATATTCTCGAGTGGGACGTAAAACAGCAAATAATCAATCAATCAATCATAACGGATATGAAGTTATGTCGCCTATTGAATGACCGAGATTCTTTGAATTTAGGACCTTGTAAAATTCTCACTTTCAACTATATTAATATCACCAGTAATGGCATTTGCAGCTTGACTATAGTTGAAAGAAGATGAAAAACAAG
>CAJDSM010026581.1:0-18009 GCA_903981925.1 Ostrea lurida | reverse complement strand
TGGGCTTTAATCGTCCTCGATATGTTACACCATTTCCTCTTTGTCTCATGAACCCTTAGTAGGGATAAATTGTCATAACTGATAATAATGTCATAGTCTTAATTCTCAGAATAGTAGAAACGCGCGAAGCTGCACGTACGCATTGATTTACCAAAAACATTGTTTGATTATCTGATATGGACTTCATTCAATAAGGAGGGAGTGGATTTGTGTTTGCTTTAAGTGTAATACACTTAACGTGTGCATGTCCTATCGAAAATATGCTTAGCTGACAACTGACATCCAACTGCTCAATGAGGAAGTGGAATATATGTGTTTCGTTTACAAGGACAAAGAGGCTGAGGGTTTTTTAAATATATAGAACAATAGCCTCACGATCTTTGAAAAAAAAATACATCCACATTCACCTCCCCCCCCCCTTCTGAAATTTGAAATTCAATGGCTGAATAACATGCACATCTAGCTAATTCAACATTCGTCTTTTTTGATATTTGTTTAGCCGACGTGACTCAAAAGGGATTTAGAGTTTTCATCACAAATCATGTCACTGTGTATTGATGTAACATTTCACTTTGTTAACTGATTATAAAGCTTCTCCCATCTCGTGCATGTAACCCCCTCCCCGGTTCCGCATACCGCATACGATAACATTGAAAACTGTTTAATTTTCTTCAACTTTTCAGACTATGCCTTTAGTGTTGGTGGTCGGACTGGGTACTACTCTAGCTGTGACATATCCCCTATATTGTCTGTATAGCAGCCCAGATATCAGGTAAGTTTCCATACAGTGTAACTATTGTGTGTCCAGCAGCCCAGCCATACGGTAAGTGTCCCATAACTGTATTGTGTGTCCAGCAGCCCAGATATCAAGTAAATGTCCAAAGTTCTATTGTTTTCTACACCAGCTGAAATTCCAAGTAAGTGCCCATAACTGTATTGTATGTTCCTATCAAGTAAGTGTCCATAGCGTGTGTTGTCACTGCTACTCTCTCAGATATCAGGTGAGTCATGAAATGCATTTTTAGAAAAATCCTGACTGATTTTTTTTCTCTCCGAATTTGAAATCATATATGAGTAAAAACTTAAATTTTATCCTAAATGTTCTAGAGAAATCCAAACCATGACCCAGTTGCACGAAACTTAGTTAAGTTTAATTAACTGACAGTTAACGTCTAGTTAACACAATATAAATGTATGAGTTATAAAGGGAAGTTAACTGTCAGTTAAAGTTAACTAACATTCGCGCAATTGGGTCCAGGTGAGTGTCTATAACTACTATATAGTAGTTTAACCTCAGCTATGCTGTCAGTGCCCGTCTCAGACATTAGTTAAGTGCCCATAGCTAATGTTACCCTTGTAACAGCAGCCCGTAGTTCATGCATGTAAAACTAAATTTATGAGTTTTACGTGCTACTATATCCCATGTATAACAAGATTGCCCCCAAACTGGTGTCACTCCAACTATTCCATCACACACACCTGTATAAATGCAGCGAGGGAGCAGAATTACACAATTGCCAATTCTGAAATAAACCAATTTGGATTATGTCTGATGGTCACTGCAAAACGAAATAATTAGGGGCAGTCTAGACAGCTCTGCATAAAACGTGCAATGGACAACGTGACGTCTAAAAAAGCCCAATTTCATACATTACAATATCAAAGTTTTTATATTGAAAAATTCCTAACATACTTTCAAAACTGATTTCCTCCCCACTAAATCAAGAATCTCATTTGCGATGACCTCGTCCATTCATTGTGATGATGTACATGCAGATACGTAGTTTCCCAGAAGAAATTGATGCCATGAATCCCCATAAATCTAGCTTTGGCTGACATTCAAGATCNATACATGTAGATACGTAGTTTCAGGGAAGAAATTGATGCCATGAATCTCGATAAATCTAGCTTTGGCTGACATTCAAGATCAGTACGGACAAACCTCTGCAAGCAAGTGCACGTGTACACCGAAACTGCGCCATTGTTATAATTCGTCCCTGTATGATTATGCATCTGGAATGGTGTAATGACGATAGGCTTGCTTTTTTAAAGTATATTGGAATATTGATCAGAGTTGTTTGAAAATTGGAACAATTTTCTTTTTGTTCAAGGTCTGATGGACGCTTTAACTGGCGTTTAAGATTATGAAAAATTCATGCCGATTGCTAGGCCATTATTACTTATTAGGTTTGTTACTGACTGTCTACAGAATTATATCAGGTTGTTCAATGCTGTAGAAGGCGAGTCGAAGCTATGGAATATATGGACTTGAACAACCAGACATATTTCTGTAGACAGTCAGTAACAAACCTAATGTGTGTTTTGTTTTGTCGAGGACCAAATATAGACAGCATGTGTTTGCCTAACTCTTGTTTCGTATTCCGATTGGGACTTAGTTATCTTCATTTTCTCATTATACAGGTGTCGAACACAACAGTCAAGTTGTAATTACACTCGTAAGAACGGTCGTATCATGACCCTTTGAGATAAAACTTCTCCCCACGAAAAAAAATTTCACATTAAAAAACTTATCATTCTTTATTGCTCTGTATAAACATTGCGACATATCAGCTAGAGAATATTATGAGACATCTTCATTTATCATTTTGACACTGTATGCTATATAGCATTTTTATTTTTATTTTTAAATTTTAGACTGTGGAAACGACAGAGAAGACCGCGGTACGAGGATGTTGACATCACCAAAAGTAAAACTGTAAGTAATCTGTTACCAAATACAGCTGAAATTTGATATCTCGAAACACTGATATCTCGAATACCATAATTATGTCGAACTAATTTGGAGGTTCCAATCACCTATTTTCTTAGCAATTTTACTTTCTATATCTCGAATTCACGGATATCTCGAACTTTTTTCTTGGTCCCATCTAGTTCGAGATTACGAAGTTCGACTGTATAAAGGACTAGGTGCAAAGAGAGCCATTTCAGTTATCTCCACGTCATATGGCCAATTACTAAAATAGAGATTAAATCCTCAACTCAAATTTATTTATATTGTAGAATACCTGATCCTGCCTTCGCTTTTGTTGGAGGTCCGTGTTGCCCTACACTCGATTTTGTATATGTTTTTTGGGACAATGATTACGTTTAATACATTGTTACTATGCCATTTTATATTCAACATTTTCTGGAATAAGATTGAATTTCCATTAGTCTTGTATGTTTTGACAGCTCTTAGAAATAGCACAGTGATTATGCTCATGGCAAAAATAATTGTTTCCTTGATCATGTGAGAATTTTTACCCGTATTTTTTTAAATATAAAGTTTCCACACAAGAAATCGTATTCTGCATAAACCATGTCATGCTATTTTCTGGGATAAGGCATCAACCAATTGATAATGTCTACTGCCTGTTGCAATTGATGACCATTTTTAAAATAGAAAACAGTAAATTTTTGGTTGAAGCAGAAATTCTAACAGGTATAGAATTGGTAAACACACATAATTATTATATGAATTTTTAACTAAAACTCATGCTTGATTGATAGTATAGTTTAACATTACGATTCCTTGGTATATGGAATATATTTCAGAAACATAAATCAATGAGTGAAAAAACTATCGCTATGGCTTTAAACCCATTTCAATTGTTATGGTGCATTTGATATAAGCGAAAACATAATTATTGCAAATTCAGGATAACATGCAGTTCATTTTCATCGTGTTTATAGTAAGTGTATTCTGATAGAGGGAATGAAAGAGGAATCAATATGAATATCAATAATTTACCATTAAGAACACGTGACAATTCATCAGCATTTATAAAATCTCTGGAGATAGAGTTTAATGATCGGGATCGAAATAACAAAAATTATAATTACAGGTATGGACGGTAACGCCATTACTGAAGAGAACGGGGCCAGTCAGCGAGATGGAATCTTTAGCGCACCAAGCCGTGGGCCCACATGAGTATACGGAGGATCGAGATCAAGTAAAGCGTGGAGACAGAGCAAACCTCAACACTTTATTTTTGTTACTGCGATATTTGAAAATGACTTGACATGTTGTATTTTTATGTGTGATAGTATGTTTCATAAAAGGTGCTAATTATAAATAGTCAGTGCTTTCTGTACGCATAGTTAGACGTTTCTCGAATAGTGCGGGAGAAATGGATAAAAAAGGTACTAATGACAATGCATCTTTTATTCCGTTATTTTCAACATAGCCAGCACAGCACGTTGTGCTTCAAAGAAAATATATGCAGTTATCTCAACCTTAAGTTATCATTTATACATGTACATGTACCTTTGTCATCGTCTCAAAATTAGCCGGGTTATTCCATGTGTCCAATACACGTTTTACCGTTCATAAAAAATGAAACTAAGAACTACTTTTCCATCAGGATACGTGTCTACCTAATAATTATAATCGAACGCATTCCACTTTTCAGATTCGATTTCTGAAAATTGATTTAATTACGTATGTGTTTACATTTGAAATCGAAACCATATTTTATTTGATCAGTTTTGCTGTTTTACAAAAATTGATTAATCCCAAGACATTGACATAGGTACATGTATGTGTGGATGTGAGGAACGATAACTCTTGATGTCATTGGAGCAGAGATTAAAATACGATAGAGCATGTAATTCGAAATCTCATTATGGCTTTACTAGTTCACCATTAAATCCAAAAATCCAATAAATCTGGTGTCTTCTCTGTGTCATCCTCCAATTATACAGTAGTATTAGTAATAGTGTATCCCATCGAGTGAGAGAAGAAAGGTATTTTCTTCTTAAATTTGATATATTCGAATGACGTGTAAATATTTGTAACAGTAATTGACGCCACTGAAAAGTTTGCGGATAATCGACAAACTTTCCTGATCTACTACGGGAAAACCGTCCTATGCATGACATGTGTTTGATATTTTTTTGTTCATTGCACTAACTCGTTCCTCTGAACAATATGTATGTTGTATCAACACCAATTGTTGAAGAATTAAATCAATGAGTTTCTTGCTTAGTTTTTTTTTTTTTCTGAGAAGTTGAGCATTAAATTTACGTGTCGCAATTTTATTTTCAAACTTTATCGTATCCGAAGAAATGAATCGACCAGCTGATTCGAATGGCCATACAATCAAGCAAAGGTAAACACGGACCCCTGGACCATTGAGTTAGATTTAGGAACTACATTGTTGGTGCCAGAGAGACAACAAGCACCACCTCCTTTGACCGACCACACCTGCCTTTGATGGAAGCTCATTGAGCATTATTAGGGGCCGGTGAAGGGTGAAAATAGCTCAACTAATGTGATTAAAAGTTAAATGAGTAAATAGTGGAAGATAGATCGAATAATCGCTGTTTCAATACAGCCTTTAAACAGAATACAAATTCAAGCGACCACACACACGCGCACATCCCTTGACGTTCACACTCGAGTGGTAATCAATGTCCGAGTAAGGTATATTTTCCCGTTTCAAGTGGACATATATTTGTTGATTAATGATTGGACAAAAACGTGAAATTCCATGACTCTCCCTGATAAATTTTTCAATATATTAGGTCTCCTTCCATTGTGGATTGTCACCAACAAGTCATACCCTTTTACAACACGAAAATGTTTTTCAAATTATTCTGTCCTCCTTTTAATTTGGACGGTCCTTAATAGAAGAGCTCGAGCAATGTTCAAGTACCATCCGTCTTCTTTGGCAGGGATGTTTTAGACTTTATATACCCACACCTATAATGCTTTCAATGTACGATAGATACCATCTCGCATTCAGTTTTCAATCAAACATTATTAGTTTGACTAATATAATAAACATTTTTATCATTGGGATTTCAAGTAATAATTATGATACATGCTATAGTCTGTGACAATTCATAATTGAAGATTTTTTAAGATGCTAGATTTGAATTCTGACTAATATTTCCCTAAAGTCTTCAGGCTGGGATATCTTCGTTCACACATTCAGTTTTGGGACATTAATACGGGATTCATCCAGGGTGGTGAAATGGGAAATCGTATTGGGACTCGGCTTCGCCTCGTCCCATACGATGTCCATTCACACCTCTGGACTAACTGCGTTGAGTTTACTGGTTCACCAAACGTACTGTGTTAATTCTATAATAACGCCATATGATTTTGTATTATGTTTTTTTTTGATTATGATTATCGTTTGCGCACAGATGGTTATACTTCGCCTTTTTTGTTAAGTATTGTTTTGCATTCCAACTGAGAATGTTGATTCGTCATTGCTGAACGTGTCGCGTGAACTGCTGTCTTAAACTTTCTCTTGCTTTTGCCTCTGACTAAAACAGATCCCGCACTCTCGTCTGGTCGGAAACACGTCATCGTGGTTGCGTCAATAAATTTCTTTAGAACGGGGCGAAAGCAGCAAAAATATTGACGGCGACATGGCGTGGCATTTACTGTCAATTGTCCTCACCAAAAACTAACTCCTGTTTTGGTCAACCGCGGCCTTACATTTTGTCCTCTGACAAAAACAAAACACTCTACTACCAGTAATGTTGACGGCGCGGGTATTGACAAATAGTTTAGTTTCGATACTATTTAAATATTATGCGTGAGTAGCAAAAATATACACGGAACATGATGGCCGTTACGTCTTTTTTAGTATCACCAGTAAACGAACTTTTCACCAATATCTATGGCATCTATATTTGGTCTCGACAAATCAAGAACACTTTAAGGTTTTGTGTACTGACAATCGTCCGACATTATATATCACAAACTGGACGACGCTTCAGTAATACTAGTAATTACAAGATAAGTATTTATTGTCTTAACAATAAGCGTTTGTGCAATAGTTATTGAAATGTTCATGGTAGCAGCTAATCGTCATTGCAGGAAAGTATACGTTACGTTAGTAGAAAGCTCATCCATATATCATAAGGATCGACTGTGTATGCTTTGGAATGTATACTAACATTCACTCTCTGCTCAGTGACCATAACATTCCGGTTTTTTATCTTGTCAACTACGTTGTCAAGGTGTAATTCGCTTTTAAATACTTCTATGTGGCTCGAAACAACCAAACAGAGGCCATCGTCAGATGATACATCACCTTGGTGGTGATACGGTCGCTAAGAACAACGAATGAAGGACCTGTGCACCTTCTGAATAATGTTCTACACGTGTGTTCCAACTGAATTGATATCCTGGCGTTCTATCGTGATGTTTTTCTTACATCGGCAGTACTTGCTATATATGGAATAGAATAAAAAATATTATAATACTAATTAGCTTGTAGTTAATGCCGAGTCAACTGTACATGTTCTTGAATTTTGCTGGTGGATGTAAATACAAATCTGCAAGTATGACGATCAGTTGTCCGCATGGTGATTTGTATTTAGAAATACATCATCGACAGGATGAACCATTCATTTGTTATACCGATGGTAGTGTATTTCAGACCAGTGCACTCTACAGCGAGGCCAATTACTAACCAAAGAAAGTTGAAGTTGCAGGGTTATACGAATCTCGTTTGAAAGTCACATTTCGCAAATTACGACGTACGATATATGACTTGTTTGCATTACAAAGTATCACTAATCATCATTTGACTGATTGTGTTTCATACACTTGGTTAGCTGTCCTGTTTCTCTACTAAATTTGACTACGGGTATTCCCGTTCTACTTTATTTCGACTACGGCTTACGGCGGATGTTGACCGTCAGCAAGAGTTTACTCCTCCATGCACGGCCTGCCTTTGCTTTGTCGAAGTCGGAGTTGCCAACACTCGATTTTGTATTGTTTTTTTTTTACTTATGATTACTTAAATGCTTTGTTACTTCGCCATTTTTATACTTAAAACATTGCTTGGAAAATGTATTTTTGAATTTTTTAGATCTATATGTCTTGCCATACCTTGAAAAATTATTTTTTCTAACGCAGGCTGGAGGACATTTCAGAAAATTGTTCGTTTTCAACCGAAAGAAATTGGTGTCTTCATTGAAGCAAAGTTATGATGATGAGTCAAACCGTCGTTAAAAGACGAAGAGTTAATTTGAAATTTCATAAATTTCATTCATAAGGCTCAAAGACTTGTTGAAGAATGCTGCAATTGGATATTTGAACGACCAAGTCCAAAGTCATTGTCTCTCTTACGTATCTATTTTCATGAATATTAGCAATGCCCCATGAATGAATATCCATGGAACTCTGGTACTAATTGGATGTTTTGCATTACGCAATGATACCCTATCATTGAGTCAAATGCTTGTCTGATGTGTTTCCTAGCCATGTGTTGTTAGCCGTGTTGTTCACACACTGATTTAACTTACGATGTTCCGTAAACTGATGAAGACTATGGGCTCACGGCGGGTGTGTCCGGTCAACAGGAATGCTTTCACTCCTCCTAGGAACTGATCCCAACCTCGGTGTGTCCTGGGTCCCGTGATTGCCCAATATTGTTTTTGTATTATATTTAGGACTTAACGAAAGATTGATCACTGTTCGTTATCTTGCCTTTACATTCTATTATTCTAACGTGAATTTGTCATTTCCAAATACATGGTCGCACCCCCCCCCCCCCCCCCCCCCTTATGATTTAGGCGCTACACATTACATACTATATCATTAGTAAACATATTTTTAGGGTACTTGTACAGATCAATGATAGGTTGGATCGCCCGAAACCGAGTAGTATCCTACCAACACTTCCTCTAACAGACTTTCTAAAACCTGAAATGCATGTTACCAAACGGTTCTCCAAACTGGATAAACAAGTATAGTCATTGAGTAATATGAATGAACTTTTATTACTGTAACAAAAGGGTGTTGTAGAACTTTCTCAATGCATTAGTGACACAATGAGTTTCATAAAGTCAACGATATGACGTAAGGTAATTTGAGTTAACGACCTACAATTTTGTTTTGCTAGGATGGAAAGTTATTGAATGTATACAAATACCAAGCACCAAGGCTATGTCATTAATGGCTTATTTATAGATGTATGTGGAAAAACGTTCAGACAGGTAAATGAACGGTATACGTACGTTTGCAACATATACAGTTGGTATATTGTCGCTTTTATAATATGAACATCTTTTTCGCTACTCCAGCAATCAACTGTGTCTTTCACGGGATCATAATAATTCTAGTTGATACTTATGGCATTAAATTTACAATTAAAGTTGATCTTTAGTTTGCTGTTTGTGATAGAGAAATGAACTAATTTCCCCACAGAATCCTCTGTGTGCCTTACGTTTTTGTCAAGTTTCCTATACTGTCTTAAGTGATCAAAATTGCAGATCGATCCTTGGCATCTCAAGATGCTGATGGAAGTGAAACAGCTACTGGGTTAAGAGTTCGTCCCAGAAATGAGTACCATCACAATTATGTTTTTCATGGAATATTTACATAAAATGATACTGTAAAACGAGAACATTTGGCGCAAGCATATTTTAGCGTAATCAGCAATGAAAACGTTTTGACAAAAACTTATTTTAGCGCAACGATGCCACCTGGTCAATTATTCAATGTCAATGAAAACCTTTTAACGCACAACTTAATTTAGCGAAATCTTACGTATGTGCTAAAGGCGCTAAAATAAATAGTGCGCTAAATATTATAGTTTTATTGTACGACTGATCCATTGCACTCCGTATACGTAGTTGTCAACATAATTCTGGAGAATGATATCTGGTATTTTGTATAATTAGTTCTCATTTTCAAAACTATCTCAAATAGATGCCACGGTCGCAAACATGTACCAGACTCAGTCATCTTCCAAAATTTAATCCATTTTTACATCAGTGTTTTCCAAATCTTTGAGGCGGTTTCTAAGTTTTGAAATCTCTGAACTCAGAGAAATCAAATTGGATTCCTCTTTCTGGAAAACTTCCACTCTCTGTCTCATTGACGCGACAGTGCGTGCCAGGCTATCTATCTCCTGCTTTAAATCTCCTTCGAGAAAATTATGTATTATATTTTCCAATCCTTCGGCATATGCTTTAGATAAAGACTGCTTTATGTTGTCTTCTGTGTATGTATCTATCCTGGCCTTGTAAGCATTTTGAATTGTGGTGTCAATGTCATCCAGAACGTCAAGCGCAACCAATCCTGAAAACAATACACCACTAACAAGTCCAGTAGCAGCCAATGCTATTGCAGCATTGCGATTTATCGACAGTTGTGTCATCAGGATGCTTCCGGCAATGGCGGTTCCACTAGGAGCAAAGAAGGAAACTAAAGCAGAAGCGAGTTTCTTCTCGACATCAAAGGGGGAAGTAAATCCCTTAATCTTGTCTGTAATTCTATGCAGCGATTCATGAATAATGATGAAATTTTCTGTAATCTTTTCCATGACGTCTCTTTTAAACATTTCTTCAATGTTTGTCTGTTGCCAAAGAAACGTTTCTTTCTTGATTCGCGAGTCCATTTCGCTACCGATCCTAATTCTTGAATATTTTTCAATTCCTTGTAAAATTCGTGTTTTGAACTCTTGGCTATGAATATATTCATGAAGAGCATTCGTCGTTTCTTCAAGAAATTCTTCAACATTTTGCTGAAGATTTTCAAATGCCTAAAATGAAGAGAATATAGATTAAATGGTGTACGTGACTCAACAGTTTTACAATCTAGTTAAAATTCAATGCTTTATCCACTCTCGCACTCGGTACAATGGTATTATGAAATGAAAAAAATAATTTTGAATCAATATAGAAAATGAATGTTTATTCAATATTGTATACGTTTCGGGTAGTTTGCTAATACAATCTGCCTTTGTATCAAACGCTAGCTAACTTATTCATACCAATTGCTACAGAGTGTGTGACCAGTAGATAGGGGATGTCTACTTTTAGCAGGCACCAGAGTCCTCCTCTGGAAGATAAAGGGGTCCAAGTTTGTCCAACTCTTTATTTGTTTTTCTGATATAATTTATTACATTGAACATTTTTTCGTTTCTTTGTCTTTTCATGAAAAGACGAAAATAACAGTTATCAATCTCCTAAGTCCAAACAAAATACAAGAACAGTGTTAGGCAAACACGAGTCCTTGGATACACCAGAGGTGGGATCAGGTGTCTAGAAGGAGTAAGAATTCCCTGCTGACCGGTCACACTCGCCATTATTCTGATCAGGTAAACGGAGTAATCTGTAGCCAAAAGTCAATAGACAAAGAACAACATTACAATTGCTATGAAATTCCTTTGAAACATCAGATAGCATATTTGACTTAGGGTCACATGCAACGATCGTTACATTAAGAATAGTAAGCATCTCTTGTCGACAGATTACGCCCATCGTGAGTCCTTTATCCTTATTGGGTACAGTGAAAGTCAGTTTAACAAGAACGGCCTACTAATTAGTATGGCGTAAATCAGACAATATTTGACGCAATGGTAGTTTGTATTAGTTGTAGTAGATTAATATGATGACCATGGAATAATAGAAATGGCGACTTTAAACGTGACTGTTGTGATTATAAGTACTGCACCTGGTACTTTTGATTAAGGTGAACATATGACATGTGTTCGTCATTGAATTATATGGTTTTTACCTCCTTTCGTTTACGTTCCGTGTTCTGTAACTCCGTTGATAATTTATCAAAAGATTTGACATTTTCCTCTGTGTTTTGTCTTGCAAAGTTCAACTTGCCGGCCACAACTACATCGCAGTCTTCAATAAAGGACCTAATAAATCTGAAATGTATATTATGATGTTCAAACGAATATAGGATTGATAATTGAATTAATCTCTTGTTATCCATTCATGGAAACATCATTAACGTTATGCTTGTCAATATGTATAAATGCTAGTAAGAACTTGTTCCTGATAATCCTGCATCTGGTGCATCAAATTGGTACCGTATATGATTTGTATTTTAAAAAAACAATTAAAACAGAAAAGTAAAAGTGTATTGAAATGATATATGATGTACACAATTCCTAAGAAAACTGTCCCATCAAAATGATTGATAATTGTATTTTACTGGATAGTGCTTACTTTAAGAAATCAATATATAACAACAATCAATAATCTTAACGATGGACTAACATTTGCATTTTCTTACCCGGTGTGCACTTTTATTCTTTTGTTTTCATTTTTTGCGATGATGGTTTTCAAAATCTGTTGGAATTGGTCAAATTCTTCCCGATATACTTCATTGTCTTCAACCTGTATAATAATTCATGCACACTTGATATACCGGTACAAGGAAAGGAATTATAAACGAATATAATTTGATTCTTATCAAATTATGTGTCGATATCATAATATTGGCATAGTCACGTTTTGATCTTCAAATATATTATTCGAACATTACGTTATTTATGTGTTCTCAATTTGTCATATGCTATACCTATCATTGGATGTCACCTTTGGAAGTCCTCCATTAATTTAAATATAAAATGGTAAATATAACAATGTGTTAAACGAATCATGATCCTAAAAATCACGAATATGCAATAGAGTGTAGGGCAACACGGACCTCGCACAAACTGCGAAGCGGATCAGGTGTCATGAAGGAAAGTAAACATCCCCTGCCGACCGGTCACACCGGCCGTGAGCCCTTAGTCGAAACAAAGGAAAGGGTATTGCCCGTCGTAAAATCTAGTACGAAAATGACAGTCTAACAAAAATCTAACACATGTAAATGCAATATAATTATTGTTTAATATTTTTCAAGAGACTGAAATAAGAGTACACGGTTAAAGTTCGATAAATACTCACTATGGCGGCGGCAAATTTAAGAATATACTTGTCATCTACTTCTTCCCAAATATTGTGTAATTTCTTTTTTGTCTCCTCATACAAGTCTATCTTTCGATTTTTCAGTCTCAATGTATCCCACTTGTTCAGAAGAAAAATTGCGTCCTTGGGATCGAAACTGTGCATTTGGTTTAAGGATCTCCTCACGTGTTTCAATATTCGCACAAGCTGTATTGAAATTCCACTTTAATGAGCATGCATGAACCGATACATTATATTAAAAAAGTAAATGAAAATTTACATCAAATGTATAACCATTATTAAAAAATGAACCCGAATTGCCATTAAGGTTTGATTTAAATTGATCTAAAACCTGTCTTTTCAGATGTATTCTTAATTGAAATAGCATACTCGATCTCCCTGTAGTCCTCCAGCATTCCCCATATTAACAACAAATACAAAAGCTAGGGCGTTAGGAATGTAGTCCATCATCATACCGGCCACCTCCTCCTGGTCCTTATCTGCTATGCCCGGCGTATCCACGATGACTACGTTACCCTGGAATTGTATGATTTTCATCTCATTAGTTTCGCACACGAACACACACACACGCATGCGCGCACACAACCGATACACAACATTTGTACACCACCTTTGGCTGGTAAACTGACTAATTCGCAGTATTAGAATAAATAAATAGCCATACAAAAGGAATGCAACTCGTTAGAACACATTCAGCACAGAAAATTCAATTTAATGAAAAGGCAAAGATAACGAACAATGATCAATCTCGTAAGTCCCAAAACAGAACACAAAAAACAAGAGTTGTACAAACACGGACCCCTTGACACACCCGAGGTGGGGTAAGATGTCTAGAAGGAGTAAACATTCTCTGTTGACCTGTCACACCCGCCGTGAGCACATAGTCTTGATCAGGTAAATATAACAATCCGTAGTCAAATGAGTGTGTGAAATCTGCTTAACAATGACTATGAAACACATCAGACAGCATTTAAGTCAATGGCAGGTTATATTGGTAAACTAAATTCTTATAACGACCATAAAATTTACGAAATGCTATCTTTAAACGTCACTGTTGAAGCCCCTGCAACAACAATTTGTTTGTAAGTAGCCTGCCTCGATTCAAAAACTGACCATATGCAGAACAAGCTCTTGTGTATCGAATAAGTTGAGAGAAATACATACCATAATCAGGTGATAAATAAGAATAATGAATTAATAAAATACACAATATAGTCTTACATATCCGCCTCATATTTGAAGTCCTTTTCTAACGTAGCTGTAGCTTAAAACTTAGGTTTATTAAAAAAAATAATGCACGTTCTTGTTCTCATTTGCCATTTAACTGACTGGATTGGCTAGAATGTGTCAAATAACTGAGACCTTATGTTAGGACTAAATAAGAATGTACTTTTTCTCATTTAGATAGTCGTTCATGTTGATCCTAGTGATTAAAAAAAGCCAATGAATAAAAATATTTTCTACGAGTTTTTCTGACTTTTGAAGTATCACAATTAATTGAACTTCATTCTGGAATAATTGTCGGCAATGTCTACCAATTTGCCTTCACGAAAGATAAAGGTTTGCTAAAGTAGTCAATGAATTAAGCTGTGGAGCTCAGTATATGTGAGTGACAATTTAAATTAATTTGTCTTATTAAATATATATTATTTATATATCAAATTATTATACATGTATATCAAATTATTATATATCAAATTATTATATATCAAATGGACCCGTGGGGATCCGGGTTAGAATAGATCCTCAGCATCCCCTTGCATGTCGTAAAAGGCGACTAAATGGGGCGGTCATTCGGATGAGACCGGAAAAACCGAGGCCCCGTGTCACAGCAGGTGTGGCACAAAAGAGATCCCTCCCTGCTCAAAGGCCCTGAGTGCCGAGCACAGGTCTAAATTTGCAGCCCTTCACCGGCAATGGTGACGTCTCCAAATGAGTGAAGTATTCTCGAGTGGGACGTAAAACAATAAATAATCAATATATATCAAATGTGAGTGCAAGTGAAAATCGAATTTTGCACTTTATCAACATTTTTGCTTGTTACATATCAAAGTGTATGACCATTTTACTAATAAACACATTTTGTATGACTTGTAGGGATATTTACTCTCAATATTTCAACAGGAAGTCCAACGTCAATGTACTTTATTTCATCATCGTCGGTCGTGGCTAGTTTTGACAGCTGGTCTGTCATTTTCTCTTTGTCATCAAACTCTGTCACGTGTATCTGTCTGCTTTCACTGTCACGTGTTGATATTTTTAATTTATCTGAGTACCTCAATCGGCAGATTCTGGTTGTCGTGGCCATGATATCAGTGGGTAAGATGTCCTCCCCGATTATTAGGTTTATGACACTTGATTTGCCCGCACTTGTTTCTCCTTAAAATATCACAAATTACGATTGAAATGATGATAAATTTAGAAACTATATATGGTGCTAGCATTTATGTTTGTCACAATGTACTTATCGTAGCATAATCTGAATCTTTTGAATTTGATTACACTTAGATGTCTTTAAGGAAATCAAATATATAAACGGTAAAATGCGAAACATGAAATCTGCCCGGTCAAAATGTAAACAACAAGCGATAAATAAGCCTCAAAAGATGAGGTGTCTACAACGTGACAGTTCTATAAATGGAAAGAGGATAAACCTCATAGTCATCTCTTTAGAGCAGAATTTGTTCAGAAACTGTTACCGGATACCTGTCAAGACAACAAAAACTTGCCGTGTCCTTCAACCTACTTACAGGTATAATAGACGATTCTGAGAGTCAATTTAAACAATCAGAACTTTCACAAATTATGTCCATTTTGATATATCCTGACGAACTTGAAATAAGAATACCACAGAATCTGACAGATGTGCCTTCATATTTGGATATTTTGACTAGAAGTGATATTTGCATACAAATACATAATAACTGTAACTTTGAATTAAATCAACTTTATTGAGTGTGCTTGTGTATAAAACGTTCCTTTTTCGTGAAACCCACTATAACCTGCTTATGGTGTGTAATGTCTCTTCAAGTTAATTCGATAGAACAAGGGCATGCCATGGCGTATGATGATTTTAAACGAGAAGCAACATACTACCAAAAAAGTGATGTGTGCAAGGAGTGATAACAAATCTTCGTTAATCATCATTTCGCAAATCTACGGTCCGCTAATAATACCTTGTTTGCGATAGAAATTATCACTAAATCATATTGTGACTGATTTGTTTCATACCCTTGTGTAGAACTCATTTTCAACAGATTTGACGAACGGGTAAACCGCCGTTTATCGTTTTCACACGATCAGGCGGGTTGTGTGACGGGTCAGCAGAGGGGATGCTTACTCTCATGCAAACCCTGATCCTGCCTCGTTTGTCTCGAAGTCCGTTGCCTCTACGACTCGACTTTCGTATGTGTTTTGACGATTACGTTGATCACTTTGGTACTCGCCATTTAAGAAGTAGAATTCAAAACACACTTGTAATGTTTGTAGAGATAGCTTAATTTGAGGTGTTTCTGAACTGTTAAATGCAAAATATATATAATATCACACGTAACTTATGAAATCACTAGATAACGTAACTTATTGTTAAGAATGAAAAAAGGCGCCACGCGTAATATAAAATGGCGAAGTAAACAATTGTTAAACGAATCATATCCCAACAACATAATTAACAAAACGAGTTTAGGCAACACGGACTTTCAGACAAAAACGAAGCGATCAAGGTGTCCATGGAGGAGAAGCTCCCTCTGACCTGGTTACCAATTCCGTACCGTAGTCGAAACAAAGTAAACTGGTGTACTGGTTATCGTCATAATCTAACCGAAAATGAAACCTAAACAAAAGAATTGAAACCAATCATCAAACATATGACATAGGACAATTGTAATATCAACAAGCATTATAGACACCAAAATAAATTCGAAAATCGACTTTCTAAAAAATTCGTTAAACCACAACGATCAACTTGTTTTAGAGTTGCCTCGCTATAAAAAAGTCCTGCAAAGAGAAGAATACACACCAAACAGTTAATGGTACATAAACCATAGAAAAGAAAGTTGACGATCTCAGACGACGTTAAAGCTGCTTAAATAAATCGATATAACTTCGATAACGAAATCACATGTTTGTTACAATTAAAAATTAAACACAACGAACCATTATGTAAATGGTCAACATGCGATCAAGCCAATCGCATGTCACATAAATTGAATTCACCGTGCTTTGAGCATGTAACACTTTAATATAGGCATGAGTTCTTAGGAATACACAAAAAGTGCATACACAGCAAGAATTTATAAAGCATATTGATAATGCACTTTGGAAAAACAAATTTCCTACTTTACAACATTCTAGGAGACCAAAATGTCTTATCTAGATAAATCTAAAAATAATACCAAAATGGGAACACTAACTGAATCGCATTCTATTTACCAACCGAATTAATTGAAGAATTTATCTAGACAAAACCCACCCCCACGTTTCAAGGCAACGAGTTTGAAAAAATGTTATACCAAATATTTCCTCAAAATACTGCAACCCTTACGTAGCATTTAAAAAATTACATCAATAAATTTCATTTTCCCCTACAAAACAACTATAAAAAACTGTTAGTCAGCGTCATTTTTATTATACGTCATTTGGCCTGTAGGCATTTAGGTACTTTCTATACAGCCTGTCAA
Organism: Ostrea lurida; assembly: GCA_903981925.1. Classification (NCBI taxonomy): domain Eukaryota; kingdom Metazoa; phylum Mollusca; class Bivalvia; order Ostreida; family Ostreidae; genus Ostrea; species Ostrea lurida. The sequence goes on along the minus strand of CAJDSM010026581.1, from coordinate 646 downwards.
TCCTCCCTAACGCGCGGCTTCCAAATCCAAACTCACAATAACTATCAATAAATTTCTTCCTTACATCAATAAAGTACATATCCAAAAAACAACCATCCAATTCTGGTTCCTTTATTATTCAATGCATATACAAATTACATAAAAATATGAGTATTGATAACAATCGGAACAACCTCTATAAGCTAATACACGATTTTTCTTTACGAACATTTAATTTAAATTCTCTTGGTAACACGCAAAAACAATGAACAGTACTGGCACCTCACATCCCAACACCTTGTTAATTTTTTATAGTTGTGATATGAAACATATACGAAACAAGGCTTGCAATCAACTATTTAATTGTCAAACATTGAAACATAAACTTTTATAATTTATATATGGATAATCGAACGATTAATTTCAAAATTATAGATAATTAAATAAAAATACTTGTGAATAATTAATACAACAATTAATTCACTCACATACTATACTAAACATACCACATTACAAAAACCCGTTCTAATTTCATAACGGGATGCTCATAAAACATTTCATTCATCACTAATCTAAACCTCCTAATCAACCGCCTCTAATGTACCCTTGGCGAACAATGCCAATCATTTCATAAATCATTCTCTGAACTAATGTATATCCCTATTTA
>CAJDSM010026576.1:569-18372 GCA_903981925.1 Ostrea lurida | reverse complement strand
ATATTTTGATTTTGATATTCTGGCCTACTGTGGCCCACACTACCCCCAGGGTCATGATTGAACAAAACTTGAATCCCACTATATCAGGAAGCTTTCATATAAATTCATCTTTTCTGGCCCAGTGGTTCTTGAGAAGACTTTTAAATAACACCACCCTATTTTTTGCATTTGTATTAAATCCGCTTTGACAGGGCCTGGTCTTCATTTTGAACAAACCTGAATCCCTTTCACCCAACTTGAAGGATGATTTGTACTAAGTTGGTGAATTTGGCCCAGTGGAAATCGGAAAATGTGAAAAGTTTCATCGAACGGAGACGATGGAAAACCAGTGATCAGAAAAGCTACTTAGTTCAGGTGTCAGAGCTAAAATATGGGGGAAAAACGCCGAACTCTTGAAAGGTATATGTACAGAGTAAAAATTCATCAAATATCAAACTTAATTATCAAACTTGACTAAAAATTAATAATTATCATAAACTTTGTAGAGGGGTATAACATTTCATTCTAGCAAATTTCATTTGAGGATGGTTTTGTGCCACGTTTGGTTCCTGTAAAACTTTGAACACCTCTTCAGGATTCGACACTCTCAGAATTTGACTCGCCATTTGGGCAACCGAATACTGATCTTAGGTTGCCCGAACAAATCACATCAGGGTGGGAAATGCGAGGCTGACGAGTGCGAATGTCAACCCTGCTATTGCAGCCCCAACCTAACTTCTAGGGTCATGATTTTTACAAAACTTGAATTTCACTACATCAAGAAGCTTTCTTGAAAATTTCGGTTTTTCTGGCATGGTGGTTCTTGAGAAAAAGATTTTTAAATAACAGCACCTATTTTAACATTTCTGCGATTATTCCCTTTGAATGGGACATGATCCTTCATTTGAACAAACTTGGAAGTCCTTTCACCCAGGATGATTTGTATCAAGTTTCACTGAAATTGGCCCAGTCTTTCTGGAAGAGATTTTCCTATATATCTGCATGTAAAACTTAATCCCCTATTGTGGTCCCCACCTACCCCCAAGGAGCCTCCCCTACTGTGGTCCACCCTACCTGAAGGGCCATGATCAGAACAAATTTGAATCTACTCTATCTATATCAGGAAGCTTTTCATTTAAATTTCACTCTTATGGCCCAGTGGTTTCTGGAGAGGTAGATGATAATATGAAAGTTTACGATGATGCGACCAATGGACACATTTTGATCAGAAAAGCTCACTTAAGCATTTGACCTAATTCTCATTTTGGCGACAATTTCAAGTGGTTTCTGCTTAGTTGAAATTTTTCCAATATCCCATGAACAATTACAGCACACAGGCAAAGATACTGACACCTAGGTCACCTGAGTGACTCAGTGATCTAAACTTATACACGGCTACAACGTCCGAGTCACTCATCCATTAACTCACCGTGAGGTCGATACGGCTTGCCTGCCGGCGGTTGAGAAGATCACCACGGCGAGGGTTCCCGACAGGGTCAGGGTGCTGTGACTGGTTTCATGGGAGAATGGACTTGAGAACACTGGAGACGGCCCGCTTTAACCGACTCGGTGTCTTGTTGATGGAAAATGCCCTACTGACTCTTTACCCAATCTGATAATAGACCAAAATAATCATAATTCATATATCAACCAATGAAAATAATTCTGTGCTAAGTTCACTATGGCGTTCTTTTTATTATTATTTGTTTATGGATGCAGCCATTCATTTATTCTCTTTCCAATTCACATTTATCTCAAAATTCATTTCTTTCGTATCCAACAGGATTCAGGACATTGGATTGGGTTTGAGAATCTCCCATTGGATTGGTTTGAAATCTCCTATTGGATTGGTTTGAGCATCTCCCATCTTTGATGGCAAACTAGTAATGCATAATCATGCACTACGACTTTGACCTTGAAAAACAACAGGCCGTCTTCTTTTAATCATGTGATCAATTGTACCAGTTGTAAGATCTTGGAGGCTTATGGTTCGATCTGTATCCTGCCTACGTTTTCTACTAATTGACACTACACCTTGACCTTGAAAAACAACAGGCGTCTGGTTACACATGAAAATATCCCCATCCAGTGCTATCTATACTGCAGCAGAAACTGGTACAATATGAAAATAAAGTGCAACCACTAGGGTGCATCATACGCTCTCTGGACTATGAGCATGATGCATATTTACGCTTGCATACTTGAAGTCCAGCAGACCAGGTTTGATGAAGCTAGACCTTACAGTGTGCTTGATATAAACTGGACATTATTATGTATAGCTGTAAATTTCAATCCAAATGAGGCCCCAGTGATCTACTTTTGGGTCACGACAAATCATCTGGAGCTCTGTGAAACCCATGGTACAGCACTAAGAATAAGTTGCTTGCAGTTGGGTTATTAGTTGTTCGTCAACAAAACAGGAGAGGAATTCAGTATCTGTCTGCAATACCAAGGTTTCTGGATATCTTAAGATACTGCTTTAGCAACTAGAAAACTGACATGGTCAGCAAGGGCAAGCGAGGGCTATCAAAGGACAGTGACATCTGTAATGAATGTGTTGTGAACCCAAGATTTATACACTCTGCCTCTTCTTGCAGAGTACAATTATGCAAAGTTTCAAAACTGTACAATAAAACTTTTGAGTTATCGCATCAGAACGAAAATGTTGACGAACAGATGGACTGACAGACAAATAAGGTGCTGTGCCACTGTGGACCAAGAATTTATACACTTCTGCCTCTTATTGTAGGGTACAATTGTGCAAAGTGTTAGATTGGTACAATAAAACTTTTTTGAGTTATCGCATCACATCGAAAATTGATGGACAGAAACCCAGAATTTATACAGCTCTGCTCTTATGGTAGAGTACAATTGTGCAAAGTTTCAAAACTGTACGATAAAAACTTTTTGAGTTTATCGCATCACGACGAAAATGTTGACTGGACCAGAAAACGGAAGAACCCCAGAAATTTATACAACTTCAAACCTTTTTTGAGTAATCGTGTCACAACGAAAATGTTGACAGACGGACAATGTGATTACTATAGGACCCGCATGCATTTCATGCGGGGCCCTAACAAAAATTTGCAGAATCATGTACGGATGATATAAGGATTCTGATGTTTTCAAGGTCATATATAACATATCTAGGAGAGAGAGAGAAGAGAGAGAGAGAGAGAGAGAGGAGAGAGAGAGAGAGAGAGGAAATGGTCTTTGAAATTTTAAAATACCGTAAGAGTTTATGCAAGCATGGCAATTCCACTAAAAAAGCTTTCCATACTAAAAATCAGAGGCATCAGAGATGCTATAGCCGAGTTGCAGGTAACATTTTTTTTTAAAGTTTTTCTGTCTGGGCAGGTAAGCCATGAGGCCCTTAGGCATATTTAAATATATAAACAACTATAGTTCAAAATGTCATAACAGAATATCAACGAGTAAAAAATTATCCAATTGCAACACTAATCATCTGTACAGGTGAGCATTAGGCCTGCAGGCCTTTATGATACGGTTTGATAGACCTACAAATTAAACAACTTTTGTTATACATACATGTCTCTTAACAAAAATGTTTTCATTTAAAGAGTTATGAATAGCAACATTAAATTGTTCTACAGGTGAGCCATGAGGCCCCAGCTCATATCTTGATACAGTTAGATAGATGTAGTAAACTAAACAATTTTTTTTTATACATGTCTTAACAAAATGTTTACGAGTAAAGAGTTATGATATATTGATATTAAATCGTCCGTACAGGTGAGCCATGAGGCCTGCAGGCCTTGGACAGATTTTTCCCGAAAATCAATAGGGTTCTCACTCACTTGATGAGTAAACAAATCCCAAGTTTCAATTGACTCGAGTGTAAACTTTTGGCAGTTTTGCTCGGAAACCTCATTTTCTAAAAAATTTCAAGTTATTTGGGTCACTGTGACCTTGACCTTTGACGAATTTTTCTGAGATATTCAACTTACAAGATTTCCAAGTTTCATTTGAATCAGAAGTAAAAGTTTTTAGAGTTATCGTCCGGAAACCTCATGTATTCAGATTTTTTTCGAAGTTTTTTTGTGTCACCATGACCTTGACCTTGGCCTGATTTTCTCCGAAAATCAATAGGGTTCTCTCTCACTTGATATGTAACAATTATCCTAAAGTTTAATTTGAATCAGATATAAACTTTTTGAAGTTACCGTCGGAAACCTCATATTTTCAGATTTTGGTGAAGTTTTTGGTCACTGTGACCTTTGACCTTGGGATGGATTTGTCGCGAAAATCAATAGGGTTCTCTCTCACATGATTTGCACAATATCCTATAGTTTCAATTCAATCAGATGTAAACTTTTGAAGATAACGTCCGGAAACCTCAATATTTTCAGATTTTTGGTGAAGTTTTTCGGTCACTGTGATAGGGAAAATCTTTTAAAGAACTCATAACTTCTCGTTCCTTGTGTTGAGACAAAGTTCATTGACACATATTTGGAGAGTTCTTTGGGTCATGACTGCCCCGTCTAATATTTTGAAAACTATTGAGATCCCCACCCTTGAACTATAAATTTCCTTGTGTTGGGAAAAGTTTTGGAGGGCCCACGGGGTCATGACTGATTCCACCCTGTTAAAAATGATTTAATATCTTTTAAAGTATTGAGATCCCCACTCTCAAACCATATATTTTCTTGATCCTCGTGTTGAGACAAGTTCACTGACATGTGGAGAGTCACTGGGGTCATGACTAAGATGCCACCCTTTTAAAGATGGTCTAATATCTTGAAAATTATTGAAATCCCCACCATCAAACCATAGTTTTCTTTGTTCCTTGTGTTGAGACAAGTTTATTGAAGGACCATTGAGGTCATGACTAACCCTGCCCTTTTTAAAAATGGTCTAATATTTTGAAAACTATTGAGATCCCCACCCGCCAACCATATATTTTCCTTTTCATTGTATGAAGACAATTTTAGAATAACATAATAAAAGGGCTCCAGGGGCTGTGTCCTGACCCTAACCTGTCATATATGGTTCTCTGTCTTAATTCATTATTGATGAATGTTCAATTTTGGGTATTGGAAGATGACAGAGGCTAACTTTAGTCCATACCTTTTAATAGTGGCACATTGTAAATCCCAAACTTCTGCTCTTCTCTATAAAGAAAATTGTTCAGGTGAGCTATGTCGCCCATGGACGTCTTTCTTAACATTTTTGGATTTGAGGTCAATAAACAAGACAGTTGAGATATTGAACTTAAGGTGGAATGCTACACCAGAGAAATTTGATATGGATAAAAAGTTTTATATGTTAAGCAGTATATTGAAAATGAAAAAAATTGATATTCACTCTATTTCATCAAATATTGCAGTTTTATTAAAATGCAATTTGAAAAAAAATTAAAACCCCTGCTGGAATCGAACCTGTGATCTACAGTTCCGTAGGCAACATGCTAACCTACTGAACTACTTGGCTAGGCATTTAAATTTGAAATGAATTAACATACATTCTAAAGGAAGTCAGCCATTATGTAGAGATTTACCTTAGCTAAATGTTTGTATACTGGATTTGAATGATGAGTTATAAAGACATTCAAAAGATGATATTTACTTTCACTGAATCTTTTCTCTTGACATTTCCTTTGAGATTGACATTGCGTTTATCATTCAATGAATGCATGTTTGTTGCAAACTAGTTGGATCCGGTTTTGTAGTGTCACCTGTCCGCGTGGTCATTACCAAATATGGAGCAATTCCAAGGTCAAAGGTTGAATTGGCTGTTCTGTTTGATCAACGTACTTAAATCTAGTTTATATGTTAACTTTAGAAAATGTATGAAAATATAAATATAAGCAATAAAATGCTTTCTTTGTTGGTTTTATTGGGTGATGAAGGAAACTAGCATTGCAGAAAAAAATTTCATAACCCGCGTTTAAATATTGACAATTAGTAGAAAATTAGTTTACAAGGAATAGGGATAGGAAGATGTCATTTTGAATAATTCTTTCATTCTTTACTGATTTCATGTCCACAGGATTCCATTTCCATCCTGAGTAGTTACCCGAGCTCTACCACCCTGTACCCTGAGGAGGATACGGTCAGTTTGGGTGCGTTCTCCATCCACACCCCCATGGAACATTCCAACTCGAATGACCACAACAGCAAGACCAGTGACCACAACACCAGTGACCACAACAGCAAGACCATGAAGCCCCCCAGCTAGTCAGTAAAGAAAAAATTACCATTCAATAAGCAACACAAAATGTAGCAAAAAAGAAATATGATTAATAAGTTAGTGTTGTTATTGAATGGTTGATAGACCCAGTGCTGCACTTAGTTGTGTATGTATATATATACCACACAAAATGATGAAAAACGTCCAAATAGTTGATTCTCTAAAGGGATAAAATACTATTTCAACTTTTCAGTGTAATTTAATTGTTTTAGAAACAAACTGCATGATATTGTTGAAGAGAGAGATCTGATAAAGTGCTATTATGCTGCAATTGTACAGAGATTGGCATGAACTGCAATGTACTTGTATATTTGAATGGGGTATTCTTGTGCAAGAAGAAGCTCACTGAAGTGATGGAAAAGAATTTGAAGTGTCTGTTTTATGCAGTCATTGAAAGAATGCTTTATTCTTTTTTATGTAGAACTAATTGAAGTGGCTTTTTTGATTTTTTTTAAACAAAAATGTTTTATTTATGGGTTTTTTCTGTTGTTATCCAATACAAATGAACAATTTTCTTCAAATATGTGTACACATTCAAACATTCCATGGTTATTTCAGTAAGTGCTCTTTTGTTTGGATTCAAAATCATCAATGCCCATCAAGACCTATTACAAAACTCAAGCAATAAACCCCCCCCCCATTCCCTACTGGTCTTTCTAGTCACAGATGTGTGAGAAATTGACTAAAAGTACAGTGTATGAGCACACATCCTCGTTGAAATTGCTTTTAAGGAGCCTTACTGAAGAATCTACATGTCTTTGGTTTTCCCTCCCCCTTCATGTGGTTGTAAGGTCACATGAACTTTTATCAAGTATACACCGTTTGATGCTTAAAGGACGAATGTTGTAACTGAGGAGTGCTAGAACTAGATCAAGTGCAAATTTTCTGGGATTCAGTGGCTGAAGGAGTTTTATTTTTCTCATATAAAAGTATGCTTCCCATCATTTATTGCATCATTTTAAAGTTAAAAATGGCACCAAAGGCACAGTGTGTGATTTAAACAAAACAGATCACTAGTTAGATTTCTGCATAACATGCAGTGAACATTTTGGAGACAGATTTTAATCAGACTAAACTGTTTCAGCTTGCAATACATTTACACATATACTAAGTGTCTGTCTGGTGGGGGCTTGTTGAAATACAGTATTCCAATGTAGTATTTTAATTTTTTGTAGACATGAACATTTTTGAGACTCAAATGCTTTTCAATGTTTTCTGGATAGAAAGAAATTCTTTATTTCTGTGATAAAATGATTTGTTCTGCTTTAATTTGGTTCAGTATGCTTTACAGGGCCTTATAAAGGAGCAATGCTTTTTTAAGGATTTACATACAATACCAGTCATTTTACCCTCCCCATAACCACACGTCTCTGTTTCTGTTATACATTGTAAAATATGTGTATAGTATGTAATTTATGTGTATAGTCAGCATGTAGAATTAAAAGAAAGGTTGTGTACAATGAATGTGCCATAGCACACATCACTGATATTAAAGTATGTTGAAACGTCTGCTTACTATCATTGGTTTCTTCAAGCAGAAGAGATTGGATTACATGTTACTCCACCAAGTCTTGTGGTTAAGGCGGTGAACACTGAATGGTGTCTCTAGTAAGGCGCTGAACACTGAATGTGTCTGTTGGTAAGGCAGTGAACACTGAATGGTGTCTGTTGGTAAGGCGTGAACACTGAAGGTGTTTCTGTTGGTAAGAGTAACACTGAATGGTGTCTGTTGGTAAGGCGTGAACACTGGAATGGGTCTGTTCGTAAGGCGTGAACACTGAATGGTGAGGGCAAAGGAACTGCTGTAACTGAAATGTAAGCTGCAAGATTGCTACATCAATCATAATTATACGTGATTTATGCATAAGCTTTCTTATGAGTTGACTGTGTCCTGACACTTGGTCAAGGTTGCAAGTAGAATACTTCCCAGGGAATTTCTGATGACTTCACAAATGTCATGACATTATTTAGATATTAAGAAAAGGTCAAATCAAATCTCTGAGCCATTAGAGGTGGAAGGTCCAGGTACAGTTGTTTTTGTTTCGCTTCGGACTATAATGTCGCTTTGTCATTGGTTGACACACAGCACGTGACTAGCAAAGTATAGACGGCAACATGGCGGCCGTTACGTCTTTTTATGTACTGAACTAAATTTTCACCATGCTAAGTCATCTAAATTTGGTCCTCGGCAAAACAATACACTTGTTAGGTGTGTTGCTGTCTATGGAAATATGTCTAGTTCAATTTCATGACGGCGAGGCAAAGCCTTTTATGGAATTGAACAACCCGACATATTTCCGTAAACAGTAACAAACCTAATAAGTAATAATGACCAAACATTTATATCATTATTACAGTATAATTATGCTAGAACAAAGAGAGACAATTTTATTTCTAACAAAAGACAAATAAAAACCAAACACAAAACACCGCGCACTCGGCCTAGTGTTTGCTACTTGTCAAAAAAAACAAAAAAAACCCCAACTATTTGTATACATCTCTTGATCGGTGGCACAGTGGTAGAGCTCTCGCCTCGTGATCGGGAGGTTGTGCGTTCAAGCCTCGTGCTCGCACCCCACCGCGTCAAACCTAAGACGTTAAAATAGTTAGTGATTGTTCCGTCGTCAAGAGCTCGGCTTTAAGAAGTGAGAATCACGGGTCTTTCGGATATGACCTTAAAAACGGAGGTCCCGTGTCGCAGGAGGTGTGACACGTAAAAGAACCCTCACTGCTAAAAGCCATGAGTGCTAAGCATAGGTCTAAATTTGCAGCCCTTCACCGGCAATGGTGACGTCTCAGTATGAGTGAAATATTCTCAACGGGGCGAAAAACAAACAAATAATCGATCAATATACATATACACATTGTGTAAATAGATATATTAAGGAAAGGGAGAAAGAACATGGCTGTCATATAGAATGACTACTCAATTTTTAACAGTGTATATTAATTGTTTTAAGACCCCCTCCCGGTAAGCTTCTCAAGTTAAATATTAATGGTGATGGATTTAAGTTCAGGACAATCAATATACAATAGTATTTTTTAATTGTGTAATACATCGTAACTCTCTGAAAGTAAGGTTACTCTGTCATACTGAATAAATATCATTGTGACCGATCAACAGGGGATGCTTACTTCTCCTAGACATCTTAATTCACCTCTGGTGTGTCCAGCGGTCCGTGTTTGCCCAATTCTTGTTTTTGTATTCTATTTGGGACTTACGAGATTGATCACTGTTCGTTATCTTTGCCTTTACCAAACGCTAATATTGTTTGAACGTTTAATATACAAAACCTGGAACCAATATATTTGGTGTTAAAGTGTGAAATTACAAGGTTTTTGTTTTCTAGTTACAAATGGAAAGTAACGATTGTTTTAAGATAAGTAAAATAACTCTTGGAAAAGTTCAAAATATGTCGAGGCATTTGAAATTCATACTTGGTACACTGAACTTTCACCGATATTCTTGTTCAAGGTCATTGTCCCCTCACCTTGGAGGCATTGTGTTTCTCAAACGTATCTTGTTCTATAAAATTTTAGAAATGAATTATTTCATGATCTATTTCAGAAAGATCCGGGGAAAAAAATGAAAGATTTTAAAAGGTTCCTGGATTAGTGTCTTATAATTTTGTCATATACTAGAATTTCTTGGAGAGAGTCAGCACAACTCCATCCGATTTTTACAAAACTTGACATGTAGCAAGGACATCATATTTACTAGTAATTGTGCATATTATCAGGAAATTTTGATCCCCTAGTTTTTGTGGGAGTTATACCCTTTTTTTCCTCATCATAAATAACCTTGTCAGCACAACTTGTCTGAAACTACTGATCCAATTTTTAAGAAAATTCGATATGTAGCAAGGACGTCTTATGCAGTTGTGCATATTACCAGGTTTGCATCCCTTAATTTTTGTGGGAGTTATGCCCTTTGAACTTCGATCCTCATAAAATAACTTTATCAGCGCAACTTCTCTGAAACTACTGATTCGATTTTTACGTAACTTGATAAGTAGCAAGGACATCATAATTTATGTAGTTGTGCATATTACCTCAAAATTTTGATCCCCGAATTTTGTGGGAGTTATTATAATTTGCCAAAACTCCTCATAAATAACCTTGTTAGCGCAGCAAATTTGAAACTACATTGTACTCAACTGACAAAGGGTGGGGGGGTGGGGGGGGACATATGTTATGTTTTTGTCTCCAAAAACAAACTTTAAGTCTTAATTGTTTTCAAGTTTAAGTTCATATTTATTGCATGGTTTTGCATCTTAGTACAGGAACATCTATGGAGAACAGAGATGCGTTTTATTGTAAGCCAAGAACACAACCATGATGCTAATTAATTCTGAGTGTTTGATGACTGGACATGGATTCCACGGAAAAAGTGGTCGAGAAAACCAAAATAACTTGTCAATGAGCAAAACAGAAATTCTCTATTTTCAACCAAATTTATTCTCCTGTACAAACTCACTGTTAAGAGTTTAATGTCTTTAGCCTTGGAGTGTTTATTAGACAATTTGACTTCATTCTTCTGACAGTCTCATTGAAAATATTGTTTTCTTGTTTATGAAAATACAGGAAAGAAGTGCATTGACCTTGCCAAACCACATAAATCGTTTCCCAATAGAATTCCTCAGATTCTAGAATTAGGTACTGCGGTTACTAGAAAGTTCTTCGATAAAATGAATATGAAAAAAATACACAATTAACAAGCATTACACATTTTATCATATGTCCAAAAATTTCGTTAAATTCCATGACACTAATCTAACTAGGTGCTTTAATTAATTGTAGGATTAAAATTCTTTCTTGAAGAATTTATCGATGTGTAAACCCGACAACTGAATAAAGGTGCGAAGTGTAAATTCTCGATAAGCTTTAAATTTGTCCAATCAAATCGATTGTAATAAAGGATATTGGAATTATTAGACAATAATACCCCCCACGCAATACCCGGTATGTCAAAATCAGTTGAGCAAGTCCCGGGCCGGTCTTCCCAAGCCCTACGTACCGCTATTTCATAATCATTGATATTCCTATTGCGTATTTCGAGATGCATGCACGTGACAAATTGCTGCGCATTTCGAGATGCATGCACGTGACAAATTGCACTAAGCACCAGGTTTTTTGTTCTGGTTTTTTGCACTCCATTTGTTATGAAAGCTTATTCTGGTCAAATCCCTCGAGATGAAAAAGAAAATTTCGAAAAAAAAAAAAACTTATTGCACGTCTAAAAGACACCATCAATCCTCTCCCAAAACATAATTCGGCTACTGCATGAAATGTAAGGGTTCTGAAAACCTTTTCTTTCTATAGGAAAAAAAAAACCCAAACATTTTCAACCCCCCTTTTGGCCCCTAGGGTGAAAAAGAAAATTCGGATATGTAGGGCACCATCAAGTACCTTCCAAAAGATGTGGCTAAGTACTGCGTGAAATATAAAAGGAGTTCTGGAAATCGGGGGTTAAATTTGTCGGGGGGGGGGGGGTCGGTTTTTTAGCCCCTATTTGGCTCCCAGAAAATTCCGAAAACTTGTTGCATATCTACTGGACACCATTAAAAAAAAAAAAATTTGGAGTCCGCGAGGGATTCAAACCCAGTCGTTCGAAAATAAAATCGACGCACCACTGAACCACGTAATATAGACCTATAGGTCATAAAGTTCCTATATACATGTAAAATTAACGTACAGATGAAGTTGGAAATAATTTTAATGAAATTGTTTCGATTTTTAAAAAATATTTTTTTGCGACTGGACACCGATCGGGAGTTTAAAATCTACGTTGTTAGTGTACCCAAGTCTATAGATTTCCTCTATATTGTTTTCAGTATGACGCAATATTACCCCAACAAATAGTTTGTGCAGCATTTACAACATACCGGTGCTAAAGTACCGAATATGAATAAGGCATCAGCTCTTGCCTATTTTGGTGCAACTCAGACGCACATTTGCTGTGAAATTTTCTCAAAGATACAAATGGGACAGAAACAGACGATTGAATTGTAGTTCACTAGCCTATGCCTTTTATACAGTTACTCTGTTTGCATATACATGTATATTTAATTTCGATACCTTTCTCTACAAGGTTGTTCAAGTTGTTCGAATCAGTTACTTGTGGTCATCATGTGCAAGGGTAAGGCATGGATTGCCAAAGACAAAATAATAACGGAAAGTTCTGTAATTCATTAAAAATAATAGGGGTAGGAAAAATTGGTATTCGAACCACCGATATGCAATTTGAGCCCTGTCCAAAAATGATATACCACCTCGGCTATCTATCCCATGACGATTTTCCGAATTTCAAGCTATCTAAAGTCACCCGACAGGGACATAGAAATTTTCGTGATTTTCTTTCATAGAGTGGATCGAATTTCCATAGTTTTATTTACAAAACATTTTACACATGAACAAGAAAAACTTGACCCGCTCCATCCGAAAATATACTCGGAAAAGTCGAATTTACTGTTATTTTGTGTGTTTCGCGTATGTACGTGATTTTAAATAGGGTTCTTAGTAGAGTACATCTAAAAAGCCTTCTTTTGGAAAAACTCTGGGATGTATTTCTTTTATCTAGAATGAGAATTTCAATTTTAACTTTGATATTTGTCCTCAAAAAAAAAAAAAAACAAAAAACTCTGTTGCAATTGGTCCTCATCCGTTGTGCGTCATCCGTTAACAATTGAAATTTTTAACTTCTTGATAACTACCATTCTAATTCTTTTCAAAATTTGGTATAAAGCATCTTTGGGACAAGGGCACATAAATTGTAATGCTCTACCAAATTGGTAAATTTGGTGGTTCCCGGGTAGGGTTTTATGGACGCCAGGGCGGGACCAAACTTCCTACATACATGTAGTGTTTATACTAGTATATAAAACATTTGAAAAACATCTACGGTATTAGATTAAAGCTGAATGAATGTTTGAAATGAGCAGGGGGTTTTCTATTATAATTGTAAATTTTGGTGATCCCTGGGGTAGGGGTTTTGGTATAAGGGTGGGGCCAAAATGGCCATTGATGAAATATGTTAACAATTGATTTTATTTTTTTTCTTCTTTTTGATCACTATGGTTTCAATTCTTTTCAAAGTTGGTATGAAGCATCATTGGGGCAAGGGGGAGGCAAAAAGTAACCAATTTTCAAAAATCTTTTTCTCCACTACTGCACATGTCCAAGAAAAACTAAATGCATAGCGATATAGAGCAGGAGGGCCTCTACTGAAATTATAAATTAGGTGATCCCTGGGGTTGGGGTTCTGAACTCAGGGCGGAGCCAAACTTGGTTCATAGTGTTTACAATTATGTAAACATATGAAAAACATCTTAAATGCTATTAATTTTAAATTGAAATTAAATGGATATTTGGAATGAGCAGAGGACCTTTTTTCATAATTATATCCCCGGCAACAAAGTTGGGGAGGGGGGTAACTTGAAATCAGGTTGTCCGTCTGTAGATGCAATGGTTTTTGGCCTCTAAAGTGTTATCCTTTCCACCTAAAGTCACCATATGATACCTATCCACTACTCATGGGACGAAGATGTTCCCTATCTTAGCGGTGAAAAGGTCAAGCGCACTGGACATCAAAGTAGCAATATGGTTTCCAGTATCGAGAGCATTATAAATCCTTTCTACCTAGAGATACCATATTATACATATTGACTACCCATGGGATGAAAATGTTCCCTGTTGAATTTGGGGTCAAAGAACAAGAACACTGGGCATTAAAATAGCAATATGGTTTCCATATAAAATTCATATTTTGAAAGATGATAACATATGTTAACAATAGCTAGATTCCCTTCATGGACAGTGATCCTCGGGTGACCGTTAAGGCCTGTGAGCCTCTTGTTTGGTAGAAAACTTGACGTTTTCATGCTAAATAAATTTTGTTTCACGGCGGAGAAATTCACGGGTACCCCTGCATTTTTAAAACATCATATACTTAGTAAATCGCTTATGGCATGTTTTAAACTCAAATTATTTTGGCTAATTCTTTTCAATACTCGTCTTTCAAATCTATTTTCAAAAATGTTTCAATCAAGATAAGGATTCCAACTGATTTTGTTATCTATGAATGAATTTTAATTTATTGATCTTTCACGTAATACCTTTAGGGAGGTGAACGTGAGACGTGCAACACCTTCTTTCATGCATAATTATCTGGTATTTTTCATCTATTTGATTATATGATTCATTCATTCTTATTTTCTCCTTTCGGAGATTAATGGACAAAGTATTCTACAATATATAGTTGAACTTCGATCGGAATCTCGAACACTGTATATCGAATACCATGGTTATGTCGAATTGATTTGGAGGTCCCAGCTACCTTTTTCTTAGTATTTTTACCCTATATCTCGAATTCACGATATCTCGAACTTTGTTCCTGTCCCATTGTATGATAAAATCAATGCACTTTGTTCCATTTTCTTTTCTAGTACATCACCGTATCTGGTGTGATATAATCGTAACCTTGATAAAGACATTCTTCTAGATTTTATTTTAGCCCAAACTTCCTACCCTTTAGGTACACCAAAATATATGCTTCAGCTAGTAGTCGGGAAGGGGTGTACTAGTAGACAAATCCATTAAGAAACTTTAGGGGAAAAATCAATGAAATGCAACGAGAATAGTTTCTGGTTTAATACTATTAGCTTCAAGAGACCCTCTTTATTTTTAAAATCGGTTGGAAACCAATCTTTACAACAGCTAACAACGTAAAAAGTGAACCCCCACTTACCAATTATCACGTGACAAAAACCATCAAGTGCACCAAACTGTAAAAACTGACAACTCCCATACAGGAATGAACCGACATGGCGATTTTTGAACTTTAAAAAAAACTATATATGCTTCGCCACAAAGCATTCTCAATATAGATTATTCCAATACATTTATGTATTCGCAGTTCTCATACTGTGAACACACAGGCACTATATTTGAAAATATAAAAATCTTCCCGTAAACTAATAATATGACGGGAAGATTTTTTTTTCAAATATATTTTTAAAAACGTAAAGTGCCTGTGTGTGAACACTTGTTTTCTGCAAATGAGGAAAATGGATATATGTATCTTTTCATATATCAAACACAGTGATCAATGTAATCTTGGATAAGTATAATTGATGTACATCAATACATTTGTAAATGAAAATAATTATAGTTCGATGTCATCGTCAAATATGGAATGTTTCCTTGTATTTCCATACTAAATTTGATATTGCGTCAGCATGTATATTCAAGAATTGTTTTTTTTTTTTTAATTCAAGAGGGTATAAACTGAGATGCTTCATGAAGCGGGGCTAGGGGAAAAAAACCCGGAAAAAATAAATAAATAAATAAAATCTTGTACCTGCATCCCTTTGTAATTGTGAAACAATTTCTTAAAAAGTCCTTTTTTGATGATTATAACAAAGTAAAGGTCCATTCCAACTTAACTTTTTATCCTGGTATTTTCATTGTGATTGGACATTTTTTTTTCTCCAATTTACAGACTTTTTTCTACTTATGGACCTAGTCATATTTCCAACTACCAGTAAAAAGTATCTCTTTAATAATTCACGAATAGGTCCTAACGAAGCCAACTGCATACATGTAACCCTTCGATATTCGTGTAAATCCCTGCGCATGTCATTGTGCAATATTATCCAATCATGTTTGAGATGGAGGGCTCGGGAACTTGCCTTAACTCTATATTGGTGCATCAGGGAAGCGTGGTCACTCATCGCGGTGCTGGATATCATCAAGGATGCGGGAGGCAATTGTGTGTGTGTTTTGTTTGGTGTATCCAAGTTTTCTCTTGGCTTCGCAAGGTAAATATTAACCTCTGTTGTTCATTAGCTTCTTTAGTTTACCTGGCAACAAGAATTACGAGCAGAGCAATTAGTAATGATTTCTCTTGAGAAACATACAACGAAAGGACTTGATTTTTATAAAATGATATAAGATACGCTTATGTATATCATTTTTCACTGTATTAGAAGGGGAATTGATAAAAACATATTTTTTTAAAAAAAAATATGAATTATCATATTCAAAAGACTGCACATGTAAAAATAAAACGGAGTTCCCGAGCACAAATACTGTTTTTGCAATCAATACTTCATTACTTTAATTGTTTTTATAGTTTTGTTGTGTTTCATTTAGGGATGTCAACGAGTACTCGACTATATAGCTCGGTTACTTCGATCATCGACTAAATTTTTCTTAGTCGAGTACTCGTTAGAAAGAGAGAGAGAGAGAGAGAGAGAGGAATAAATTGCTGTCCTATATTGGATATTGATGAACTTTTCATGTATGCACTCGAATGAGTAAACCCAAACCTGTCTGTCGTAATATAGAACACTGTTTTAGCTACGTGTAATCAATTCAAATAAATACATTTCTAAACGGGTATCCAGATAAACAGCCTTTCACCAGTAAACTTCTAATTCGTGTGCGCTAGTGTACATTGAAACATTCGTACCCTGTCAGATTGGGGTGGGGTTTTTTTTGTTTTTTGTTTGGTTTTTTTTTTTACCGAGTACTCGACCATCGCTCGACTATAGCCTCCGAGTACTCGACTATGTTAATCGAGTAAAATTGACAGTCCTAATTTCATTACATAAATTCTTTATTTTATTATTGTGATTTTTTTTTAAATATGCATAGGGTATATTACACAATTCAAACAAACAAATTTAATTTCCGGTATAACCAATAAAGTGATATTGCAAAATTAATATTATGTAAATCAACACTAGATGATTCAATAATTTCATTAGAAGCACCCTTCAAGACGTTGGAAGGAAATGCTCTCCGAATTTCTAATGGTGCACCTACATTTTTTTGTACACAAACTCACCATTCGGATTAATTTTATCAAAGCTTGGGGATTAGGGCTGCGTATCGGGTGAAATCGTATTGCGATATGTTGCGATATTTTCAAATGTATTGCGATATGTAATTGCAATATTTTCCAATAAGAATATCAAAGATCGATTCTATTATTTCATTGATTTTAAGATAGATTTTTAAGGCAGAAATACAACGATAATTAAAACATTCTTGAATATAGTCAGACAACAATATAGACTTGGCTGCTTAACTCCCGTGCATCTGTTGGGAAGTAGAAAAACTATATCTTAGTGTTTGACACCAAATCACAGAAATGCTTCAGCCATATGAAAAACGTAATATTTTGATTGAAGAATCTCGGGTTCTAGACCGTAGCTTTCCGATGCCCCAAGCATTGTCTTCCGATATACCGGTATGGTGTAAACGTACATCGCGATGACAATAGATTTGGTTGATTTTTTTAGAACGATCGAGAGAGCAATATATGGAAATACCGGTAATTATCGCACAGCCCTAGTGGAGATAGAGGTAACTCCTGAGATTAGGGACACATTCCCATTCCTCGTATACCCTGAATATTTTCACCGGAGAACTACACAGTGTGTGACCAGTGCTGCTAATTGTAAACGATTCAATTTTACTTTTCTTATCTAAAGAGAATGCATGGTTACAGGTAATGTTTATAATACAGGTTTATGAACAAGATCGATTCTAAATTAATTGTGTACAATGTATATACAGGTTTGATACTGAGATCGATTGTATATGATAC
>CAJDSM010026575.1:1822-17349 GCA_903981925.1 Ostrea lurida | reverse complement strand
TTCCGGCTTTACGAAGTTAGTTCACGGAAAAGCACTTTTTAAAAGGTATCTTAACCAATGAGAATCGGCGCTAGGTTATCACTTAAAATAAAATTAAATGATACCTGCATCACCCGTAAAACTATAAGATTCCTTTCTTATCGCAAGATCATGCTATGCGTATGAAAACTTAATAGCGAGACCAACTACTAACAAAAAAGTTGATGTTGCAGGGTTATAACGAATCTCGTTTAAAGTCATATTTCGCAAATTCTTCGGTCGCTATAATAACTTTGTTTGCGATTGCAAATTATCCCTAGGTCATATGTTGACTGATTTGTTTCATACACTTTGCTAAACTGTCATCTTTACTTTATTTCGACTAAGAGCTCACGGCAGGTGTGACCGGTCGGCAGAGGATGCTCACTCCTCCATGGCACCTGATCCTGCCTTCGTTTTTGTCAGAGCTCTGTGTTGCCCTACACTCGACTTTGTATATATGATTTCATGAGGTATGGGTACGACAAATTCTACCAGGATTTTATGGACGTATCACTGGTTTGATTACCATTAAAGAAAACCTTTCAAGATGGCGTGGATTTGTTTCTATGAAGTGTGACGTATTGTGTAAATCATGTCTATTCACTTACTGTCAACTAGATTGTTAACTGTTCAATACTTTAAAACTTAGTACTGACTTGTAAACCTATCAGCAGTTTGAAATTAAAAAAAAGTTCGGTTTTTAGTACTCGGTGAATTTATTTGTTTTGGTGCCATTTATTAACCCCGGTACGAGATGATACGGGTAAATAAATAAATGTCTTAGTCTGTTTGGCTTCACCTTACCATGTATAAAATTTACAAATTCAATAAAACTCCTTATTAATATTTCCAATTAAGTTTTCCCCCGTAATTCAATTTATCTGTTTTTCTTACATGTTCGAAATTAATACATTTGCACAAGAATTTTACGTTTTATTCTTAACTTTATAGATACACGATATTATAATAATCGCTGGACAATGTATATTTCTGAATGCACAAATGATATGTTAGTTACTTTCGCCTTTAAATAAGATTATCCATGAATATAGTAAAAAAAATCCTTTGAATGATACACACCAGGGGTATGTACTTTAAAAGATATTTCTATGTAGATATTATTTATTCGTTTTTATCTCTACTCTATGCTACCCCCAACAATTTATCCAGCAACTAAAACGTTAAATGATAAAGAACAATTTAAGTGGTGTATTTTAGCTTTACCAATATAATACATGACGTGGACCTATTTGGTATATTAAATATAAACGTTCCTGAATAATATAAATATGACCTATTCGTCCAGTTGTGTGGAACAGCTGTACTGATCGATAGAGATAACTAGCGACACACTACACTGGCCGAGTTGTACTTCAACCTAATGCATACATGTCCTGTGATATATGTGGTGAACTACCTCGTGCATTTTTATAATCAAACTCATACAGTGTCAATGCTTTCGGGACTACTTCCCTACGAATAATGAGATATAGGGGTGTAGCGTAACGGAATATACTGAGCGGAGCTTGTTTTATAATGAAGAACAGTAAATCAGAGACTCGTTGAGGGCTACCTCCGGATTTATACCATGTGTGCTGCGGATTTTTGTCTATTTTTCTCCGTAGTGATATGCACGTACACAATTAATGAATATGGTCATGCCACATTTTGGGATATAAAATTTCCAGACAGGACTGCATCAAACAATAGTGATGCGTCTTTGTGTGATACAAACACGTCATCACAAGGATACAAAGACGAGCAGGTTGTCCAAAAGGCTGTGGCTAGGTGGAACTTGTACATATCGATAGCTCTAGGAGTACCTCTTGTACTGTCTAGTTTACTGCTGACTTCACTAAGTGACTTTATGGGCCGGAGACCATTTCTTTTCCTTGGAATGTTTGGCATTTGCATCAAGGAGCTGCTGATGACTCTAGCCATCATTTTCAAATGGGACGTGTATCTCTTCATCCCATTTACATGCATAGATGGTGTATGCGGAGGGTGGGTTGTTCAGCTTGGCATCGCCATGTCTGTTATTTCTGATCTCACAAGTGCAGGACAAACTAGGTCCTTTCTAATTGCAGTCTTTAGCTTTGTATTTGGCGTCGGCTTTTCTCTTGGAACTTTTGTGTCCGGTTTCATTGTCGTTATTCTCGGATATGATTACTCCATGGCAACAGCTTGTGGAATGGCTGCGCTAGGTTTTATCATCACATGCTTCATTCCGGAGACACTATCAAAAGCAGACAGGAAGCAGCACAACTTTAGCTGTGTGGGGAATATGAAAGACATTCTGAAATTTTACACAGACGAAGATGGCAATCAACTGGGTTCAACTAGATGGAAGTACATCACTTCAATATTTGCATTCATTTTTATAATGATGGGTAGACTCGGTGGTTTTGCAGTCGAAACTTTGTATCTTCTGGATTCGCCATTTTGCTTCAGTCCAGAGACAATCAGTATATTTGAGACAGCGAAACTGTGTGTTTCTGAGGCCGTTATTTTAGTCGGTATCAAAATAATGCAGCAGTGCCTCACGGATGAAACCATTGCCTTTCTTGGTACGATCTCCGCTGTCTTTGCGTATGCATTGTTTGGAATAGCCTCGTCGCCGATGTATTTGTATATAGGTAAGAGCTATAGCCAAAGGTTATTATGAATATTTTTATGAATCTTATCTGGAGAAAATGGTTATGTTTTACCCCTTTTCTTGACAAAAATGATTTTAGCTTGTTAAGAGGATCAAAAATGTTTTCAGTATCGAATCTATATTAGAAGCTCGTGTGTCAGAAATGGCGTGATTCCCATTTAAGCAAATAATGGGAATTTTTTTGGCTGCAATTTCCTTAAATACAAGCATGTGCCTTTGGTTAATTTTGATAGGTCACATTCTTATGAACACTTTTTAAGGACACCCCTGCCTTGGGGTTTAAATTCATGAAAAATCAACAAACATATAGGGGAAACGTTTGTGACAACCTGGGTCATATATAGCTGGTCTCGGCTCAGTCACGCGCACCACTTGCAGTATATCATGTTATTATTTTGCCTTGGTATGAATCTGCTCACGCCACACTTTTATTTTTGCTCCACATTTCTGAAACTTTTTAGGTCACCCTAGTAAATTCAGATGGCCTATTGCAATTCATCTTTGTTGTCCGTCGTGTGTTAACAATTGAAGATGTTTAACTTCTTGTTAACTACCAATCCCATTTTTTTTTTCAAACCTGGTATGAAGCATCTTTGGGACTAGGGAAAACATCAACTGTAATTCCCAGGAGTTTTGCACCCATGGTGCCTTAAGATCGGGGCAAAAAGTTTCCAATTTTCAAAAGTGTTCTATACAACCACATACGTTCAGAAAAAAGATAATGTATGATGATTGGTTTTGATTGGTGGTGTAGACGAGGAAGGTCTCTACCAAAATTGTGAAATTTCATCATATTCAGTGTTGGAGTTCTGATTCCGGGGCGGAACCAAACTTGGTACATAGAATTAACATTTTAAAAGCATCTTATCAATCATTCTAATAAGTATTTTAAAGTCTCTGATTCTACGCTCAAGTACTCTGAAGTTGATATTAAGCAATGCTGGAATTCCCTATTGACAGTATCTTTGTAGATTTTGGTGACCAGGTCTTCCAGCAGTCTTGTCGGAATTCCAATGAACACAAACTTCGCTCCTTTGTTAGCTGAACTGTTTTTATATTAATATGAGGCAGAATATAATCAAAATCTTATATATAAAAAATGTCTAGCCTAGACATTAAATTCGAAATTTCGATATATCAACGTTTTATCTATAGATAATGATTTTATTAACATGTCGTTTCGATATATCCCAATGAACCAGAAATGAAGAAACACCACAGAATAATTCATTCACCCAAGAAAAAAACAGTAGATTAGTTGTAATACGATTGTAAATTATTGTTGAATTTAACAGGGGCTGCTGTTGGTGTTATGGGAATGGGTGCCATACCTATGATCAGAGCAACTATGTCAAAGATGACCTCTCCTCAGAATCAAGGTAGGAAAATTGTCATGTATGGAAATGAACATTGATTAATCAGAAAAATGCTACAAAGAATACGAATGCAAGAGAATGGCAAATATGGACCGCATAAACATCACAGGAGATATCGTGTGTCTTAGAGAGATCATAGCCTAGAAGAGTAAGCATGACTTGTTGACCGGTCACACTCACCGTGAGGCCGATATCTTGATCAAGTAGACGGAGCAATCCGTAGTCACCATCAGTATGTAAAGGACCACCTAACAATTGGTATGAAACACGTCAGACGGCATTAAACTAATGTCAGGTTGTGTTTACAGATTCATATAATCTTACATTATCTGTCTAATTATTTTAACTATCGTATAATTTATTTATATAGGTGCTATGTTTGGCAGTCTAGCAATTGTGGAAAACATTTGTAATCTGTCTGGTTCCGTCCTTGGCAGCGCCATCTACTCGGAAACCGTGTCTTTCTACAAGGGGACAGCGTATCTCGTGTTTTCTGGGTTTATGCTCTTCGCTTTGATCCTGTTGCTGTAAGTATGGAGACACTTTGAGATGTGAGAAAAATTATCTGAATGAATGAGTCAAATAAGAGATACTTCCTTAATACTAGGTTATTTTCCTATATTGCCAATGTTTTATATTTATATCACTTGTGCGAGACCGAGATCATTCATGTGAGATTTTCATCAGTTTGAGATCGACCTACCCATGTGAGACATCAATGTGTGATTTTTATATCCCCCGCAGAAAAGTTTGGGGGTGATATATGGAACCACTCTGTCTGTCCGCTCGTCTGTGCAGAATTCGTGTCGGCCATTAGATTTCTTTGTTCTTTGAGGTTAGGCATACATATTTGGCACATGGGTGTATCATCTATGAGATGATGTGGTCGCGTTATATGAATGACTCTGTATGGCCTTGACGTGTTTCACCTCAAGGGTCAGAAATTATCAGTTTTTTTAACATGAATTCGTGTCCGGGCCATATACTTTCTTTGTTCTTTTGTCATAAAATTCCGTATTTGGCACATGTAATGCATCCCAATAGAACATGTGTCATGTACTCAATTGGGTCTGTCTGTCTGTCCGTCTGTCTGTGCAGATTCGTGTCCCGGGCCAATAACTTCTTTGTTCTTTTAGGTAGGCATACCATACTTGGCACATGGGTGTATCACTATGAGACGATGTGCGGTATTATTGATAAATGACCAGTCTGTATGACCTTGTCTTTGACCTCATGTCAAAATTATTAGTTGTTAACATGAATTCGTGTCCCGGCGCCATAATTTCTTTGTTCTCTTGCCATCATGCATCCTGTATTTGGCACATGGTGCATCATCATGAAGGACGATGTTCCATGTACTCTGTGTTGTCTGTCCGTCTGCGTGTGTTGATTCGTTGTCTAGGCCATAACTTCTTTGTTGCTTTTGACATATGCATACCATATCTAGGCATATGGATGATATCAAGTTATTAGGAGTAATTGCATACATTCATGACTTATAATGACCTTGATTTGACCTCAAGAGTCAAAAGGTATAAGGTTCTAACATGGCATTATATTTGCATGTGCACTTACATTCATGATCTCTGTTGACCTTGGACCTTGATCTCAAGGTCAAAACTTAAAGTTTTTAAAACAGTGCATTCTGTGTCCAGAGCCATATCTTCTTTGTTCAAGCTTGCAGTTGACTAAGTAAGTGATAAGATATGTGGTGGCGGAGGGATATTTTGTTGCGTTTTACTCACAGTATTTCTAGTTCTGTCTGCTGCAACATCATTGATTGTGATGTCCTATATTTTAATGGTTTACATTACTAGGTACAGTAATATACTTTTGATTCTTTTTCAAAAATGTTATTTGATAGGGCTTTTTAGTGGACAACTTGTTGTTTTTTTTTCAGAGGAGAATTTTTTTTATACTTTCATTCCGTCCGTCTGTCACAAATCTTGTGAACATTTCTCCTCCTTAATGGCTTATCGGATGGGCTTGAAACATTGTGCAATGCTTCATTGGCATTTGTATATTCTTATTTTGTCAGGGAAGATGGATCTGCAAATGACAATGAAGCATTGTTCATGTATAAAGTTTCAAGTCTATCTGATAAGCCATATAGGATAAGTGTTGGTAAGTTATTTTACATCGGCGCCCCTTTTAGATCCACCATAATGTGTAGAAATATAATTGAATCCCCCTGTCTAGACAATATACACATCTACTAAAAACAATAAAGAATTGTACAAAGTTTCAAGTCTATCCTATAAACCGTATAGGAGAAGTATTCACGAACTATTGCAAAATCTTCACCCTTCTTAGGTTCACCATAACTTTAAGAAAAATGACAATGTGATCACGGCAGTTGTGACCGGTCAACAGGGGATGCTTAACCCTCCCAGACACCTGATTCAAGCACTCGTGTTTCTGGTATTTTTGCCTTATCATTATCTTCACGTTTTCATATCATGAAATGGAGAACGTTTGGATAACTAAATACAATTTATAGCGTTGGAACATATCACACAGCATTTGACCCAAATGCCAGGTCATACCGGCAAACTAGATCGTCTGATGTGTTTCATAGCCATTGATAAGCCGTTTTTCACACACTGATTTAACTACGGATTTTTCCGTTTACCTGACCGGGACTATGGGCTCACGGTTTGTGTGACAGGTCAACTGGGGATGCTTACTCCTCCTAGGCACCTGATCCCACCTCTGGTGTGTCCAGGGGTCCGTGTTTGCCCAACTCTTGTTTTTGTATTCCATTTAGGACTTACGAGATTGATCACTGTTTGTTATCTTTGCCTTTACATCGTACTAATGACCATAGAATTTTTGAAATGTTACCTTTAAAGGTGATGATTGAAACCCCTGCAACAACACTTTGTTTGTAAGTAACCTGCCTCGATTAAAAAAGACTGATCATACACAGAACAAGATTTCGCGCATCGAATAAGTCGAAAGACGTTTTCAACATTATCATTAAAATGAAATATCAAAGATGAAACGTACACGGAGAATGAATCTGCGTAAACTCTACGTATAACAATATTTAGAATTCGCTGTAATTTCATTGATATTTTGAATGCATGTATCGGTGATATAGAATGTGGATTCTCTAGGCTTACCGTAGAAGCCTGTTGAATGGGAATTCAATTGTATTTGATGAAGTTTCAACACACCTGTGCATAATCTGGCAACCAGCGAATATTTCGTGGAAATATGGGCTCTAAAAATAGGTATGCACATGCATTTATAACTTTTGGCATCATTATTTTCAAAAACAGGATTCGCCTATTCCCAATGCTACGAATAAAAATAGCTTGGGAAAATTACAGAAAAATTAACGCAGTTGACAGGGCTTATGTAAAGGCTAATATAACGAACAGGCTAGGCTAATATAACGAACAGTGATCAATCTCTTAAGTTCCAATACTTGGGCAAATACGAACCCCTATACACACCAGAGGTGGGATCAAGTGTGTAGTATGGGTAAGCATCATCTGTTGCCCAGTCACACCAGCCGTGAGCCCATTGTCTTAACCGGGCAAACGAAGTAATCTGTAGTCAAATCAGTGTATGAAAAACGGCTTAACAATTGCAATGAAACAACTCAGGCCTCAAGACCATAAACTGAGAATATTCTCAAGTCAAAATGTTGATTACTTATATCGTAACAACTATGGAACGTAGATGTTTCAAAAACTGCTGACTTTGAAAGCATTCAAATACAAACTTATTCTGAAAATTTCATATATTTATCGGAAGTATTTCAAAAGTTGTTAAGATTTGAAATTTAGACTTAAGTCTATTCTCAGTTTATGGCCTTTAGGCCATACTACATTTGACCCAATGGCAGGTCATACTGCCAAATTAAATAATCATAACGACTATAGAATTTGCGAAATTGCAGGAATTAACATTCAATAAAGATATCCATCCGCGAATGCTGTTAATTGTTAATCAATATATATTCAATTACATGCATAATCGTTCGCCATTGGATTCAAACAGAAATGTATATACTTTTTACAGGTTTCTGGTGAAAGACTCCATAAAGAAACAGCGCCAGAAGGAGTACGTTCCGATTTCATAACCAACTGTCCTTGGTCATTAATCTACAAACTGACAAATATCAATTACACACGCTATGTAATCTCAAAATCCTGTAGCAATACATACACTTTATCACAGACTTCTGCTACATAGTCTACAAAAAGAATGTGACATGGGAAGACTAAACGGCGCTAATGTCCTGGATAAACAGGAAAGGGTTACTCAAAATCCCTATTCAAGAGAATCAAGAAATAAATTATTAGAATATTAAAATGACCAAGATATATAAATATAAAATGTACTGTAGACTAGAAAACATAAGATGCACAGGAACACACAATCCAGAACCATATCAAACAAAAAGCTTTCTTCTGGTATAAAGTTTTGAAATATGTAAATGTAATTTAAGTATAAATGTTATAGAAAAACTATGCAATACTTTGTAATATGTAAATTCATCGTATATATATATATGTATGTTATTGAAAAATAAAACGCTACTACTGGGAGAAACCTGTCTCCCAGCTAGGCTGCCTGTAAGGGTCATCTATAGATTCAGTGTGTGTATGTTGTAGACCCTTAAGACAGCATCAGCGATACAATTTTAAATCTTTATAAAAATGAAATATTCACTCATCTTATCAATTAATAATTGCAGTGATATATGAATATTTGTGTATGTATATGTATTAATGTTATATGTGTTATATTATGTATGTAGGTGTATACATATGTGTTAATGACTGTGTGTGGTATTAATAAATAAATTGAATTTTAAAAAAAAAAAAAAAAAAAAAAAAATAACACAAGACCGAGCAATACCAAATTGTGGCATGATTGAAACGATCCATTTTTACATCGGCTCTAAAATTCCCGGCTTGTGGAGAAAGAAAACAATGAAACGACAGCGGAATTCCTATACCAACTTAGGTAAACTACTCCCTGTTTCAGCTGCATAATTGTGTCTTGGATTTGACACAGAATATGTCCATCCAATAGGACGTTTAAAGTCATCATTTCGCAAATTCTACGGTCGCTATAATGACCTTGTTTGCGATTACAAAATATCACCAAGTCATATGTTGACTGATTTTCCTACTGGATTCGGTCAGCAGAGGATGCTTACTCCTCCATGGCACCTGATCCTACCTTCGCTTTTGTCGGAGGTCCGTGTTGCCCTACACTCGATTTTGTATATGTTTTTTGGATTATGATTACGTTTGACACAATGTTAACTTCGCCTTTTTGTACGTACTTATTGCAAAATATGATCTTGAAACGAGTGCATTTGTTTTGTACATCTTCAGAGTTAAAGTTAATAGTTCAAATTACATGTATCAACACTAGAAAACAACGTGAATGTTACTAATTCTGTTTGTTTAATAGTATACTTTTAGTGCAAAACATAACTTTTCTTTTGATCGTTATCTTTCATAACCCAAGTATATGTTGGTAAACATGTACTAATCTGAGGAAGAGACGGGTTGTCCACAGAATTGTTGTTACATATATTGTCGATGGGCAGTCTTGTTCATTGCATACTTATTTTCACTGAGAGATTGTATGCTATTGTTTTGGATATCTACGTTCATTTAATTGCCGTGTGCTTTGGTTGAAGAAAATTAATTGTGTATTGTCCTTGTTTGTCTCAGGTATTTTTGAAAAGTTATCTACCCGTTTAGAAATAAATCACTACATTTTTGCACAGATTTGTTTAAACTTATTTGTAAATCCTCTGGGTTTATTAACATGTCAAATGTGAATATTTAACATCTTTCACTGCAATAGGGACACGTGATGTAATTGTTGTCCATTTACAATATAAAATGGCGAAGTAACAAAGTTCAAACGTAACATAGTCCACAAAACACATACAAAGATCGAAAGAATGTAGGGCAACAACGGACTTCGTACGAATAGCGAAGGCCAGAGGCATCAGTGCATGGAGGAGTAGCATCTCTGCTGACGCGGTCACACCTGCCGTGAGCCTGTAGTCGCAAACAAGAAGTGAAACAGGGGTATTCACGTCGTCATAAACTAGTATGAAAGAATCAGTCTAACAAAAGGGTAATAAACAAAGTAATCAACATACGATTAGTGATAATTTGTAAATGCAAACAAGGTATTATAGCGACCACGTAAGACAAACTCGCGAAAGAATGATTTAAAACGAGATTAGTTTATAACCCTGCGAACATCAACTTTTAGTTAGTAGTTGGGCGCTCCTTTAAAAAATCATCATACGCATGGCTGCTTGCGTAGAATCAACTCGAGAGACATAAACAAACCAAGTACGCAGGTGATAGTGGTACATTACTAAACAAAAAAGGAAAGTGAATTGCAAAGCAATCATCACGTTTTATCATATAATGTAGTTGTTAGTCCCCTCCATATAGAGTCAAAATTAACTAAAATATAAATATGAACAGCATCATGTCAGCACTTCTGTGTGTACTTTTAATTCAACGTTTCGTCAGGAATATATCAAATGGAACCATAATTGCTGAAATTAATGATTGTTAATTGATAAGACATGTCTATATACTATAAGTAAGGTTGAAGGACGAACGGCAAGCAGAGACACAACTGCCACTTATATTAAATATACTGACATATATATTATAAGACTCACATGTTACAAAATGAGATAGAGCATATGAACCTTCGCGGTTGTCCGATAACTATAAACTATGGCACACATTCAAAAATACTACCGCTGGTATTAAGCATACATCCATTAGTCACTGAAGTAAACTCAAGGTGACCTCCTGGCAATGTGTCTTCGGTCGCAGACAGTGCGGTTCGTTCCGGTGTGTTTAACATTAACTTAAACTTCTCTCTCTTGATAACTACCACTTCCATTCTTTCTCAAAATTTGTATAGAGCATCTTTGGGATAAGGGGATGAATTGTAAGATTTTGGATTTTTACACCCTGGGACATTGGGGGCGGGGACATGCCCAAAAGGAGCCCACCAACTAATACATCAAAAAATATGTATTCTCTATAACACACAGTACACACATAATACACACAGAAATAAGATACCTATTATGTGAGCAGGAAAGGCCTCTCAAAAATCCAAATGTATAAATTTGGTGATCCCCGGGGTAGGGGTTAACGTTTTGACCCCAGATGGGGCCAAACTTGGTACATAGTGTTTATATGAAAAACACCTTTAATATAATTGTCATTAATTTGAAACTAAATAGATATTTTGAATGAGGACGGAGATTTTCATCATAATTGTAAATTTCATGATCCTAGGGATAGGTTTTTTTTTTATTAGGGTATGGCCAAAATGATCAGTTGTTAAATGTGTTAACGATTGAACATTTTTTCTCTTCTTTTTGATCACTATAATTCCGATTATTTTCAGATTGGGTGTGAAACATAATTTGGACTAGGGGAACGTAAGTTATAATTTCAGGATTTGTACCCCCAGGGGCCTTAGGGTGACAATTCTGACATTTTTTAAAAATCTTCTCTACAACTGCACAGAAAAAAACTAAATGCATAGTGATGTAAAGCGGAAGGCTTCACCAAAATTTGTAAATTTGGTGACAGGGTAGGGTTTCTAACCCCAGGGCGGGGTCAAACTTTGTACACAGTGTTTGTATGTAAACAGTTGAAAAATATCTTTTTTAATGCTATTAATAATAATTTGACATATAAATTGGCGAAGTTAACAATGTGTTAAACGTAATCATAACACCCCTCCCCCAAAGATACAAAGTCGAGTGTAGGGCAACACAGATCTCCGACAAAAGCGAAGGCATGATCAGGTGTCATGGAGATGTAAGCAACCTCTGCTGACTGGTCACACCTGCCGTTCACGCTGTTAAGGTTTAATGCGAATTAACCTACATTTGATTCAAATTAAACTCATCGTGTGAACGAGGCATTAGTCGATGATCGGTATAACCAACGAAGAGTCGAGTACTCGTGTACTTGTTTCAATTACGTATTTGCTACTTTCTCTTTTATTTGTATAGATAATTTGAGGTATGCTTTGTTTGAACTAAATCATCTGATGTTTGTACAAGTAAGCTGTATCAGTAGTGTATAACATATGCATTGTCTTTAACTATATTAGATTTATAGGATTCTCTGAACGTTTTATGAAATAGTACATTTTTTAAACCTTCTCTTCTTGATCCCTTTCAACATTTCCATCAATCTTCTGACTTATTCAACATCATGTGAATATTTCAGTGATTTATTCAACCTCTAACATAACGATACAGGACACGTGACGAAATTGTTTGCCGTTTAATTGCTATCTCAATAGAAGTAAAGCAGAGCATATACATATACTATTTGTGAATGGTATAAGTATGGTCTGATTATGAGGAGGACGAACTATACAATATGAGAGTAACCAATACATTACATTCGATTGTTGGTGTAGATTAGTATTTACCGATTGCACATTCTACCGTCACTACTTGTATCAAATATGGTTAACTCATAATTTTGCAATGAAGAGTATTAAATCAGAAGCTCGTGGGATTTTTGTACCATTGTCTGCTGCGGAGTTTGGATTTTTCTTCATTGCAATATGAATGTACACTATTGATGAATATAGTCTTTGAGTGATACAGATTTGTCCTCACAAGGATACCAGGATGAACAGTTTGTCCACAAGGCTGTGGCTAATTGCAGCTTGTACATATTGATAGGTTCTGGTGCTCTCCCGTTTACTGTTGACTTTGCTGGGTAACTTTCCGGGAATGAGCCCCTTTCATCCCCTTGATTGGTTATTTGGGTTTTTTTTCGTCCCGTTGAGAATATTTCACGCATATTGAGACGCCACAATTGCTGGTGAAGGGCTGTACATTTATTTTAGAATCCCAGGTCTGTCTCCTCGGGAAAAAAACCCATTTGCATAACATATGGAAATCCGTAGCGTACCTCCACATTGTTGTTATATAGCACAACATCAAACATTCCTCAGTAATATAAATATGACATAGTTGTCAAAGTATTTGTTATCTGTACCCTTTTCCTCGTGAGAAACACTTCCTATACCTATCGCTCGAGATAACTAGCGATATATCACATTGTCCGAGTCAATTTTGTACTTCAACCTAATACACACCTGTCCTGTGATACACAATATATCGTTATTAGCAGTATATTGTACTTCAACCTAATGCACACATGTCGTGTGATGTACATGTATAATGTACCGGTATTAGATGTGGTGAACTACCTCGTGCATTTCTATAATGAAGAACAGTAAATCAGAGACTCGTGAGGGCTATCTTCGGATTTTCATACCATTGTGTGCTGCGGATTTTTGTCTATTTTTCTCCGGCGTGATATGTACATACACGATTAATGAATATGGTCATGATACATTCTGGGACATAAAATTTCCAAACAGGAGTGCTTCCAACAATACCGATGCGTCTTTGTGTGATACAAACACGTCATCACAAGAATACAGGATGAGCAGGTTGTCCAAAAGGCTGTGGCTAGGTGGAACTTGTACATAGGATAGCTTCAAGGAGTACCTCTTGTATGTCCAAGTTTACTGTGACGTTGTCACTTAGAAGTGACTTTATGGGTCGAAGACATTATCTTTTTCCTGGGAAATGTTTAGTCTTTGCATTAAGGAGCTTCTTATTGACTCTAGCCAGTTTATTCAAATGGTGAGATAATCTCATTACCTCTCACTATTCTGCATAGATGGTTTATGCGGAGGATGGGTTTGTTCAGACTTGCCATTGCCATGCGTCTGTATGTCTCAGATTTGAAGTGACAATGTTGATGACATGGTATTCTCAGGCTGTTTTATGTTTGGTTATTATGGCGATCGTTTGATATATCATTTTTAAATTTTTGTGGTTGACGTTAATTTCATTGGATAGTATCTTCTAAAGAAGGTATCTGATAACTCATGGCAAACAAGTTGTGGAAATGGCTGAGAGCGCTATTTAATAGCTAATAACAAATTATCTGGAGACACTTCAAAAATCGGAAAGGGACAGCAAAATTTAGCTTGGGTGGTGGGAAATAAGAAGACATTCAATGAATAATTTTACAACTCTCGAGCGACGACAGACAGTCATTTAGTTCAAGGAGAGGAAAAATACATCGATTTCAATACTTTCTTTTCAGTTATTTGTGTTTATAGATTAGTTATGGCTCATCGATTCTTTCTTCAATGAAACTTTATGATCGTTTTTGAATTCGACCATTCTGCTTCAGTCCAGAGATTATAGATGTATTTGAGGAGAAGTGTGTTGTTTTCAATGAAATAATGTCCTTTTAATTAGGTAATGATATAAAGGATGCACAGTACAGTCACGACGAGAGTCTTCTCCTCTGTAGAATAAATCCGGTGTTGATGGTTTAGTGTAATTATATTGGAATAGCTCATCGGTCAATGTAGAATTATGTTAAATATAGGGTCATTTGGAATTTATCAATAAAATTAGTATAAATATGTTATGAATCCTAAAACATTTTATGTTTTATATGATTTAACGTCTTTGTGCTAAGTATGAGCCTTCTTTCATTTTATGAAAAAAGGCTCCAGTCTCGATGTCCTCTAGAGATTTACATAGCCGCTGTGTAATTTGTAGCTGGTGATTAATTCTGATTGCCTTTATTTCGTTTCGAAATTAGTACTGTTTACTCAGCTTCCGTGATTTATAGATTTACATGTAATGAAATGACTTGTAAAAATAGTTAAAATATATAACGGACAGATAGCTGTTATTAAAAGACTATAAAATTAGTGGGAGTGAATTGCGCAGGAAAACCAGTTGAGAAATAACTTTTAATAAAACAAATATATGCCCTTGGGCACGGAAAGGGGTAGATTGAATTGCAAGCCATGTTATATATATTCTGTTACAACTAAACTTTATGACAAACTCTTATTTTGTATTCTTTTTAAGACTTACGAAATTGATTACTGTTTGTTTATTTCCTGCTTTTTCATTAAGATTATCGATTACAGGTTTTACCACAAAATTAAACAGGTACAAATTTTACAAATTTTGATTTTCGATATTGATGTTCTACATTCTTTTCCTTCATGACTGTTGGATTAAATTGTAATCGGGCAATATTTTGACGGAATGTTCGTATCCGCTTGAACGGAAATAATTTGATGTTTAAATGTTTGGGATAGTATCTATAAACAATTAACGTTCACTTTGTCAACCTTAAAGTCACTGATCATGTATATATAATATGAATAGGTGAATATAGCGACCATCAACCTCTTTGAAATATAAATTTAGAGATGGACAAACGCGGACCCTTAGACATACCAAAGGTGGGATACAGTGTGTAAAGGCAAATATAACTAACAGTGATCAATCTCGCAAGTCCTAAATATCATCATATACGGTACCAATTTTTATGCACCAGATTCGCATTTCGCTAAATTATATCTCTTCAGTG
>CAJDSM010026574.1:14287-24492 GCA_903981925.1 Ostrea lurida | reverse complement strand
CTATTCTAACCCGGATCCCCACGGGTCTATCGGCGAAGAAGTTCAGGCTAGAAATTTATGTTCAGCTTGAGATTTCTCACATTATATAAATTTTATGAATGGCTGAACATATCTGTGATTGTTCTAAACACCCAAGACAGTAATTCTACTTCAATAGAGCATTGGAATTAAGGATGTTGTAGGCTGGTTTGAGAACAACTGCGCAGGACGCTATCACTAAGTATTTACTGGTTCCACATACTGCACCCAATCCGTTAGCTGAACCCTGTCCAGTTGAAAAATTTTGTAAATTCAGATTTTGAAAAGGGTTTGGTAGGGACTATATTTTGTGGCGGAAGGATTGATTAATCAAAAAGCATGATTTTACAGTTTCTATTTCATCCAATATACCTTCTATTTTTATACCCCTATTCGTATATTACAGTTTTAAAATTAATGATAAAAGTGATATGAGACTGGACTTTAGTCCAAATTGTTATTTATTAATTTGTTGAGGTGTTTTTCCAAACAAAATACATATTCTTTAAAAAAGTCCATTCAATTTACTAGAAATTCTGTTGCAAAAATCAGTATTTTGGCCATATTTTAAAATTGACCGAATCCATCTCACTTTTTAAAGTTTCCATCTTTAAAATTTTGAGACAAGACTCTGAATATTAGTGAATTTCAAAGAAATTGACATCACTCCTAAAATGTATTTTTTAACTCTGAAATTCGATATCATGAGTTTTTCCGATATATCAAGTGCACAAAGGTCATTATTTTGTCTAGCGAAGATGACCGGTTAATTAAAGGTCAGATTGTAGACTTTGATAAGATTAGAGCGTTGACCGAGTTTAGGGTGTCCGAACGCTCAGAGTGCATTTCGGTTGCTGACCAGTCAAGGTATTTGACCAGATAAGATTAGGTTCACGTTCTTAACAATCAACGCATGGGAACCTGTGAATAAAAACCCGATTTTAGCAGAACGAGAGTAATCTATAATGGCTATTTTCAACTAAACAAGCTCTTTTTGTTTAAGTCGTCAACAACCTAAAACCGAATCAATGGATATTTCGTCAATGTTACACGTTTAATGCCAAGTTCAAAATGGTGATATTATGGGGTGTCAAACATGGCTAATTAACAAGTTTATCCATTTTCCTATCACAATATATGGCATTACGGCCTTGCCGGTGTGCAGCTAGAGAAAAGTAGTCAAGCAGCTCCGAAAGTTGATGTATTTGTTATAGATGAACAAGCTGAAACTCGGGAGGGGCATTTATGGGGGGAAAATAACCTGCAAATAACCAATAAATGAGCGTATGTCTACAATACAATACTTTTTATTCCCATAAGAGGGGCATGACAAGAGCATATTACAAATATGACATACAGTAACAATAACACTGATTTCAACAAAGGTATGCAATATAAATATTTTTGTTACATCTAATATGAGTTGTATCCCGGAGTTGTATATTCAGTTCACAAATTTGTGTGCTATTTTGTGAAATGCTATAGTCAAAATACAATCCCAATGTGAGTTTTAAGGTTTGGAATCCAGAATATCATCCTTGTGTCCTTATGTCTACATGGTATATGCAACAAAATTCTCTCAACATTCGAAGAAAGTATGTATTCTGGAAGAGTTCGGCTAGGTAAATGGACAATGATGAAATCGGTCAAGTGAATTGGTTGATTGATTGATTATTTAATGTTTTACGCCGTTTTTGCAATATTTCAGCCATTTCACGGCGGTAGGTGAATGGGAGACATTGCAAATAATGGTGAAATAGATCAGACGAATGGATACTATCAAATAAGGTGAAAGCGGCCAGACGAATGGACAATTGAACCAGCGCAGGGTATAACACTTTTTTTTTTACATGTGTATGTTCGTCGCATATAAACTACATAACGGGTGTTTACTAGTATGTAATAAAACTGAATAGCTCTACAAATCTATGTACCTGTATATAGTAATATTAGTAGACAAACTACAAGTACATGTACATTCAAAGACACTCTATAGCTGGCTTTCAATATAGTAACAGTCTGAGTCAATAAATGGTACAAATTATCCTAAACACTAACTGCTTTTATGCTAAATTCTTTCGGCGCGTAAGTAATTCCAAAGTGACCTTTTTCAGATGGTAGATGATCTGGGTCAACCGGCAGAAACTGGAATCTCTGTATCATCGTTGTGGCAAAAAGGAACAACTCCATCCTTGCTAAACTCTCACCCGGACAAACTCGGCGACCTGTGGGTGGGAACAAATTAGACAACAAATTAGAACAAATCCCGACGAACTCGAAATAAAGGACACCACAGAATCTGACATATCTGCTTCATATTTGGATATTTTACGTAATATTGACTCTAATGGCAGACTGACAACCACATTATATTACATGATAAACGTGATGACATTTAACTTTGCAATCGTCAACTTTCCCTTCCTATCTAGTAATATACCACTACTATCATCTGCTTCTGGTGTGTTTATCTCCCTGTTGATTAGATACGCTTGCTATGCGTATGAGGACTTTTTAAAGGAAGGCCAACATCTAACAAAAAATTGATGTTGCGGCGTTATAAAATCGTTTAAAGTCATCATTTCGCAAATTCTACGGTCGCTATATTGACCTTGTTTGCGATTACAAATTATCACAAAGTCATATGTTGACTGATTTGTTTCATACCCTATGTTAGACTGTCATGTTGCTACTAGATTTGACTAAGGGTAATCCTGTTTACTTTATTTCGACTAAGGGCTCAAGGCGGGTGTGACTGTGACCGGTCAGCAGAGGATGCTTACTCCTCCATGGCACCTGATCCTGCCTTCGCTTTTGTCGGAGTTCCGTGTTGCACTAAACTCGATTTTGTATTTGTTTTTTGGATAATGATTACATTGAACACGGTGTTAACTTCGCCTATTTATACTGAATTTATAAAGGAAAAGATAACTACAGTGATCTATCTCGCAAGTCCTAAATATAATACAAACAAGGATTGGGCAAACACGGACCCCTGGATACTCCAGAAGTGGGATCAGGTGCTTAGGAGGAGTAAGCATTCTTTGTTGACCGGTCACACCCGCTGTTAACATAATAAAGTTTATCCATTGAAGATAAACAAAGTTATCGACTAAGATTCGAACTAATTCATTATGCCTTTCTTGACTGTATTCCGGAAAGGTTATTGCTTGTAGTGCTGGGTTTTAATTCTACATTAAACTTTTCAACTGACGTATGCATATCTTTGCGCATGTTTTTACCTTTTCGATTGAAACTTTCAAGCGGGCTGGTCAGAAAAAAAATCACAGAAGATTAACTCAACAATGTTGCGCGCCAGGCGAAAGACTAAGTCACCTTATGCTAGGCCGGCCGTCGCTGCTGCACCTAATTTGAGGCCAAGGCCTATAGGACTACCGGAAGAAGCTCAAGCAACAGAAACACGCACAGAAGCTGTGTCACTCGGGCCAGTCAGGGAGCATTGAGCACGTGGTAAATTCGACCGGGAGCATGACGGGGAGTTCATCAGTTTGCAGGCGCGGGAGACGACATCAGCAATGTGGATACGATACACCTGAAGTACCAAGTCAAGGTACGGTACTGATTGATAATGCTTCCGAAATTGGTAATCCCAATCGTAATTATTGTTGCTTCTGAAATTGGGTTACATTGTGTCATGGCGGCTTTGTGAGAAATTTGGAATGGGGAATTTTATTGATTTTGGAAAAATTTTGCATGCCGACCCTACTTTTGAGACAGACAATCAATCTATCGTATTAGAGGATGGGATGCTTAAAGTTAAACAAAAGCAAAAAGTCAAAAAAATTGTAACCCTTGCAGATTGGACAGATGCTATCTGATTTTCATGGCAACATTTCTGAACGCCACCACAGTCAGCGCATTGCCAGATTAAGTTATTTATACGTAAGATAACAGGGCTACTCGGTCCCAGGTTGGAAGATATGATATACAATTTAGACTTTAAAAAGCCCGCAGTCCTATATTATCATGGGACTCGATCGATGCTGAGCTTTGGCTTATGTATATGGTTATTTCCAAAGTTCCAAACCAACCCCAAAAATCTGCCATTGGATTAGCAATCACCGAAACTCAAATGTTATGATTTCAATTATAGAGCTAATTGCTCAGGCCCACTTGTCAATTCTTGCACGCTTGCTGAAATGTGATCAAAGCCATCTTGTTATTGTGACAGAAGCAACTCAATCAAGTCCCAAAGTTTCTCTAACCACAGTGCAAGCATCCATCAGCTCAGCAAAAATGGCCCAGCTCAGAATAACGCACAAGCCTTTTCGTTATACAGTCAGTACCATATGGAGCTTAGGTTGGTCACCAGTTAATTTGTCTGCTTTGATTGATTTGGTTACAGTTTATCCTGATAAGGACTATAGTATTTAATTAAAATGGTTTCGATGGGTTTTCATTGATTATTCTGGTCCAAGCAGTTCTTAATTTCAAAAAATATGAAGTCTGCTGTAGATCACAAAGAGCAACTTGCTTAAAGATTTTCAAAGGAAATTCAACTTGGTCGAATTGTGCGTCCTTGCAGTAGTCCTCCTATTAGCAATCTACACTGTAGTCCTATTGGGGTAGTGCCTAAGAAAAATGGCGGATGGCGAATGATTTGTAACTTGTCGGCTCCAAAAGGATGTAGTATTAATGATTCATTGATCAGATATGTACTGTACATTATTCAACATTTGATGAGGCTGTGATTTGATTCAGAGTTTAGGTCAGGGTGCACTTTTAGCGAAATTGGATATTTCAAATGCGTTTAGATTGTACAGTTAATCAAAGGATTTTAGTTTGCTAGGCTTTACTTTTGAAGATCAATTTTATGTTGACAAATGCTTACCAATGGTTGTTCTATATCATGTTCCTGTTTGAAAAAATTTCAACCTTTTTACATTGGGCATTGGGTATAGGTATGAACACAAATTTCGTCCATAATTCACTATCTGGATGATTATTTGTTGGTAGGCAAAGTACAAGTGAATGGGTGGGGCTTCTTGTCATAAGATTGTCAGGGTGGAGCCATTGGAGTTAATTTCAAAACATAATTTACTCTGTCAATTAATTTCTGACATCCTGGCTGTTCGGATCATGTTTGTTTGGCTAAACATAATAGTTTCAAAACAAAAACAAGTCCTTTGAAGCTCCCTATATAAACTACTTTCCCCAACCCCATACCATAATCTGAAAAGGGCAGAAGGCCAGCACCATAAATCTGTTACTTCAAACAAAAACAAAACACACTAAATAATCACCATTTCACAAAATTAAATGATTGAAAGAAAGATAAAGCTGTATGAAATCCAAAACATCACAAATCACTCCACCTCAGCTTTTTACCCCTATATTTACAGGGCATTTTATTATTATTTTGTTTTCTTGTTTGCCATTATTTCATAATTTTCATTCATTCATATATAAGAATGTTATAAGAAGTGAGATTTTTTTGTCATCCCGTGTGTTTGATAGTGCATGATGAAATTGGGGGAAATCTTGAACAATAACACTCCTGATAGATGCTGTACTGAGCAATATGTCAATTTGTAAATTTAGATCTCTCACCACTATACTTGGACTGGCTCTGTACTGCTATCGCTACCTCAGA
This sequence comes from Ostrea lurida, assembly GCA_903981925.1. Classification (NCBI taxonomy): domain Eukaryota; kingdom Metazoa; phylum Mollusca; class Bivalvia; order Ostreida; family Ostreidae; genus Ostrea; species Ostrea lurida. Next base: position 18,860 of record CAJDSM010026574.1, on the reverse strand, counting down.
TTTATTGGACAGCACAGAACCAGTCTACCTAGGTACAGGAACTTGAAATGTCAGATATAATAAGTGAAGTGTTGAAATTCACTTCTGAAGCTCCACCCTGACAATCTCTTATGACAAAAGGCTCCACCCTCTCTCCACTTGGACGTCCAAATTGGAGACTACAGAGTCCAGCATTTTACACCAAGCCGCTCCGAAAGTTGATGTATTTGTTATAGATGAACAAGCTAACTCGGGAGGGGCATTTATGGGGAAAATAACCTGCAAATAACCAATAAATGAGCGTATGTCTACAATACAATACTTTTTATTCCCATAAGAGGGGCATGACAAGAGCATATACAATATGCAATACAGTACAATAACACTGATTCAACAAAGGTATGCAATATAATATTTTTTGTACATCTAATATGAGTTGTTCCCGGAGTGTATATTCGTGTTCACAAATTGTGTGCTATTTTGTGAAATGCTATAGTCAAAATACAATCCCAATGTGAGTTTTAAGGTTTGGAATCCAGAATATCATCCTTGTGTCCTTATGTCTACTTGTATATGCAACAAAATTCTCTCAACATTCGAAGAAGTATGTATTCTGGAAGAGTTCGGCTAGGTAAATGGACAATGATGAAATCGGTCAAGTGAATTGGTTGATTGATTGATTATTTAATGTTTTACGCCGTTTTTGCATATTTCAGCCATTTCACGGCGGTAGGTGAATGGGAGACATTGCAAATAATGGTGAAATAGATCAGACGAATGGATACTATCAATAAGGTGAAAGCGGCCAGACGAATGGACAATTGAACCAGCGCAGGGTAATAACACTTTTTTTTTACATGTGTATGTTCGTCGCATATAACTACATAACGGGTGTTTACTAGTATGTATAAAACTGAATAGCTCTACAAATCTATGTACCTGTATAATAGTAATATTAGTAGACAAACTACAAGTACATGTACATTCAAAGACACTCTAAGCTGGCTTTCAATATAGTAACAGTTGAGTCAATAAATGGTACAAATTATCCTAAACACTAACTGCTTTTATGCTAAATTCTTCGCGGCGTAAGTAATTCCAAAGTGACCTTTTTTCAGATGGTAGATGATCTGGGTCAACCGGCAGAAACTGGAATCTCTGTATCATCGTTGTGGCAAAAAGGAACAACTCCATCCTTGCTAAACTCTCACCGGACAAACTCGGCGACCTGGTGGGTGGGAACAAATTAGACAACAAATTAGAAAAATCCCGACGAACTCGAAATAAAGGACACCACAGAATCTGACATATCTGCTTCATATTTGGATATTACGTAATATTGACTCTAATGGCAGACTGACAACCACATTATATTACACATGATAAACGTGATGACATTTAACTTTGCAATCGTCAACTTTCCTTCCTATCTAGTAATATACCACTACTATCATCTGCTTCTGGTGTGTTTATCTCCTGTTTGATTAGATACGCTTGCTATGCGTATGAGGACTTTTAAGGAAGGCCAACATCTAACAAAAATTGATGTTGCGGCGTTATAAAATCGTTTAAAGGTCCTATTTCGCAAATTCTACGGTCGCTATATTGACCTGTTTGCGATTACAAATTATCACAAAGTCATATGTTGACTGATTTGTTTCATACCCTATGTTAGACTGTCTGTTCTACTAGATTTGACTACGGGTAATCCCGTTTACTTTATTCGACTAAGGCTCAAGGCGGGTGTGACTGTGACCGGTCAGCAGGGATGCTATCCTCCATGGCACCTGATCCTGCCTTCGCTTTTGTCGGAGTTCCGTGTTGCACTAAACTCGATTTTGTATTTGTTTTTTGGATAATGATTACATTGAACACGGTGTTTAACTTCGCCTATTTATACTGAATTTATAAAGGAAAAGATAACTACAGTGTTCTATCTCGCAAGTCCTAAATATAATACAAACAAGGATTGGGCAAACACGGACCCCTGGATACTCCAGAAGTGGGATCAGGTGCTTAGGAGGAGTAAGCATTCTTTGTTGACGCGTCACACCCGCTGTTAACATAATAAGTTTATCCATTGAAGAAACAAAGTTATCGACTAAGATTCGAACTAATTCATTATGCCTTTCTTGACTGTTTCCGGAAAGGTTATTGCTTGTAGTGCTGGTTTTAATTCTACATTAAACTTTTCAACTGACGTATGCATATCTTTGCGCAATGTTTTTACCTTTTCATTGAACACTTTAAGCGGGCTGGTCAGAAAAAAAATCACAGAAGATTAACTCAACAATGTTGCGCGCCAGGCGAAAGACTAAGTCACCTTATGCTAGGCCGGCCGTCGCTGCTGCACCTAATTTGAGGCCAAGGGCCTATAGGACTACCGAAAGAGCTCAAGCAACAGAAACACGCACAGAAGCTGTGTCAAACTCGGGCCAGTCAGGGAGCATTGAGCACGTGGTAAATTCGACCGGGAGCATGACGGGGAGTTCATCAGTTGCAGGCGCGGGAGACGAACACTCAGAATGTGGATACGAATAACCCACCTGAAGTACAAGTCAAGGTACGGTACATGATTGATAATGCTTCCGAAATTGGTAATCCCAATCCGTAAATTATTGTTGCTTCTGAAATTGGGTTACATTTGTCAATGGCGGCTTGTGAGAAAATTGGAATGGGGATTTATTGATTTGAGAAAATTTTGCATGCCGACCCTACTTTTGAGACAGACAATCAATCTATCGTATTAGAGGATGGGATGCTTAAAGTTAAACAAAAGCAAAAAGTCAAAAAAATTGTAACCTTGCAGATTGGACAGATGCATATCTGATTTTCATGGCAACATTTCTGAAACGCCACCCAAGTCAAGCATTGCCCATGATTAAGTATTTAAGTACTATTAGAACAGGGGCTACTCGGTCTCCAGGTTGGAAAGAATATGATATACATTTAGACTTTAAAAAGCCCGCAGTCCTATATTATCATGGGACTCGATCGATGCTGAGCTTTGGCTTATGTATATGGTTCATTTCCAAGTTCCAAAACCAACCCCAAAAATCTGCCATTGGATTAGCAATCACCGAAACTCAAATGTTATGATTTCAATTATAGAGCTAATTGCTCAAGGCCACTTGTCAATTCTTGCACGCTTGCTTGAAATGTGATCAAAGCATCCTTCTGTCTATTGTGACAGAGCAATCAATCAGTCCAAGTTCTCTAACCACAGTCTAACGCATCCTCCTAACCAAGATATACATCGCAAAAGTCTAGCCTCAAGCTCAGCAGAAAATGCCCAGCTCAGAATAAGCACAAGCCTTTTCGTTAATACAGTCTAACATATGGAGCTTAGGTTGGTCACCAGTTAATTGCTGCTTTGATTGATTTGGTTACAGTTTATCCTGATAAGGATATAGGTAATTTAATTAGAAATGGTTTCGAAATGGGGTTTTCATTGAAATTATCGGTCCAAGGCAGTTCTTAATTTCAAAAAATATGAAGTCTGCTGTAGATCACAAAGAGCAACTTGCTTTAAAGATTTCAAAGGAAATTCAACTTGGTCGAATTGTGCGTCCTTTCATTAGTCCTCCTATTAGCAATCTACACTGTAGTCCTATTGGGGTAGTGCCTAAGAAAAATGGCGGATGGCGAATGATTTGTAACTTGTCGGCTCCAAAAGGATGTAGTATTAATGAATTCATTGATCAGAATTATGTACTGTACATTTTCAACATTTGATGAGGCTGTGAATTTGATTCAGAGTTTAGGTCAGGGTGCACTTTTAGCGAAATTGGATATTTCAAATGCGTTTAGATTGCTACCAGTTAATCCAAAGGATTTTAGTTTGCTAGGCTTTACTTTTGAAGATCAATTTTTATGTTGACAAATGCTTACCAATGGGTTGTTCTATATCATGTTCTCTGTTTGAAAAAATTTCAACCTTTTTACATTGGTCATTGTATAGTAGAACACAAATTTCGTCCATAATTCACTATCTGGATGATTATTTGTTGGTAGGCAAAGTACAAGTGAATGTTGTATCTTATGGATCAATTTCAGGAAATGTGTAGGGAACTGGCAATACCATTGTCCGAGGTAAAACGGAAGGTCCCACTTGTCTGATTTTTTAGGCCTAGGTATTGATAGTGTCAGTCAGACATTTTTTTATACCTCAAGACAAAGTGACGGAATTGAGAATCATATTTTAGATGTGATAAACAGGGCTAAAGTTAATTTAAGACAATTGCAGTCTCTGGCTGGTTCTTTATCTTTTGTAAGCAAGGCATTACCAGCAGGCAGGGTTTTTCGTCGTGTCGTATATATGGCTTAATGTCTGGAGTGACTAAGCCCCACTATTTAGTTCGAATTACCAAGGAAATCAAGAATACTTGTACTGTGGCTAGTTTTCCTCGACAATTTTAATGGGTTACTTCATTCCCATCATCATATGGCAGACGGATGAAACTTTACAATTTTATTCGGATAGTTCCGGTCATCTGGTTGTGGCGTTATTTTTGGTCAGTCTTGGTCTTATTTGTGTTGGCCGTTCACTTGGGATGTGACTTGTATGAAAGGGATATTACTATTTCAGAATTAT
>CAJDSM010026574.1:2783-14262 GCA_903981925.1 Ostrea lurida | reverse complement strand
ATATATATGATTTGTCAATCTGACTCGCCACATCTTACAAATCATGACGTCTAAATGATAGATATGAAGTCAGATTGAATAGAGACATGTTCGATTCCGTCTGGCAAGTTTCAACCAATTAAAAGCATGTCATGAAACACGTAAATTTTCCCCGAAATTTTAATCCAAAGTAATTTAGATTAATATAGAGATTAGTTTGGTATATTATGGGAATTGAGATGTTAGGAAATATTGACGCGACAAGATGGCAGGAAAGAAAAAGAGAGTCGAAATTGACAACTTCTCTCTCTTCTACGGATATTCAAATGGTAGGCAGCCGTTAATAGTGGGGCACAAACGGGTAAAATATGACTGGTCTTCCATAATGCTGAATCGTAAACAAAGCAAACAAATGGAGGGAAATATTGATGAAGATCATGTCCGACAAATCGTACAGTTTAAAATGAAGTCACATGTAAAATCACACCTGAAAAGAACATTTAAAGGTTGAGATCACTATACCTTTCACACCAACATTGTATATTGTTGTCTTGTTAAAGGACTTCATATGAAGTATAATTTTACCATTGAAAATGTTGCCTCTTCCGGTGAAGCTAAATAGAACTATAGGTTTCATTTTTGTAAGTCTGTCCGTCTACCTTGCCTATCAAATTTGCATCACTTGGTTTTCTAATTTTATTTAAACCGCTTCACCGGAAACAACACTGAAAAGTCGCCTATTCTCGGTTGTTGATCAAATTTTGGGAGTAGGGGGCGGACGAAAAACATGTTTTTCACACACTGATTTGACCGCGGATTGTTCCGTTTACCTGGTCAATACTATGGGCTCACGGCGGGTGTGACCGGTCAACAGGGGGTGCTTACTCCCCCTAGGCACCTGATCCCACCTCTGGTGTGTCCAGAGGTCCGTGTTTGCCCAACTCTTGTTTTTGTATTCTATTTAGGACTTGCGAGATTTTTTTTAAATATAGTATTTGGGAAAAGGATACATTTAATAGACAAGTGTATTCGAAAAAGAATTGAAATGAAATTAACAAATTTCAAGAACTATTTTATATTTGAACCAAATCAAAAAGATATTGACCCCGATCAAAATTGATAGAAAATACCAAGATAATCACCCAATGCATATTGGATGCATTTTTATGAAGATAGTAGTTTTCTTTATACACTGCTGAATTTATAAACCATTTTATAACAAGGAATTGTAGCTTTCGGATGATCTTGGCTGTTTCTTCCTTCATATTTATTAGAATGTCACCAGCTGAAAAAACGCATAGGTTTTTGTTTGCTTGTTTGGGGGGGGGGGGGGTTGTTTGTTTGTTTTTGGGTTTATTTAACATGTACCTTTTGTCGCTTACGGTCATAGCAGTGCAATTTCTTAATATTCCAAGACTTGTTGCAACACGGGATCTGTTTTTTATGTATCGTATCCGAAAGACCCGAGGCTTTCACTTCGAAATGCCGATCATTTGACGAAGTAGCAGTCCCTGCCAATGTTTTTGTCTGTGCTTTGACGCGACTATAGTACAACAGGTCTCGTACTTTCAATACCCCACCAAAAACTTTAGTGTTATGTTAATGCACGATTTTAGAAAAGTTCCCTTTGCAAGTTTCAACTCAATATTATAATAGAATGTGAGTGCAGGTAAGATATCTTAATGTACATTAATGAGCTCAAATCCGTAGTATGTGCATCTGCTTACCGAGTGAGAATGCTAGAACTTTCTCAGTATGTTGAAGGTTTCCTTTCTCATCCAAAAATCGTTCTGGGTGAAAAACGTGTGGATCATGGAAAATATCCTCGTCAAAGGAGACGGAATACAAATTTGGGATGAGAAGAGCGGCTTTTGGAATTGTGAAACCTTTATATTGAAGATCTCCAGTCAGTCCATGGGGCATAGATGTTGGGATGATCGCTCCTTTTCGAAGAACCTCGTAAATTACTGCTTCGCAGTATGGAAGATTTGGTTTGTCATCCATTCTAGGAAAACGTGAAAAACCGATGACGTCATTAATCTCTTTGCGCATCTTATCTTGCACATCTGTATTCTTAATCATAAATAGGGAAAACCATCGGAGAGTAGTTGTTGTTGTTTCCGTTCCAGCGACAAATAACTCATTCACAACCTTCAACAATTGTGACTCTGCAAAGAAATGATAACTGGTTCATAGTGTGACAATTTCCCTTTAGCTAACACTTACGTGAAACTTCTGTATGTTTTACTGATTTGAGTAATCACTGTCTCTTGAATTTAAGATTCGCTTATTTCAAAAATAGAAATTGAACTGCCTTGTAATTACTTATAATTAACTACCATCAAACGTTGTGTTTGGATTGCCTTTCTCCGATTTCATCTTCTTCAAATAAACATCAACAAAATCTCTGAGATGGCTCTCATCGTAAGTTTCCTCGTGCTCCTTAATAATTTGCCAAAGGTGATCCTCCATACTTTTTACATTAGAAAGTGATTTCTTTATCCGACATGGGTCGCCAGGAATGTATTTCACGAAAGGTAATACTGTTGCAACAAACATTAAATTTTCGTTGCTCAGTGTTTGATTCACCTTATTCAACAGAGACTGAAAGTTTTTATCATGATGGTCATAGCGTTGACCAAAGTTGATGGAACACATGATATTGGAGATACAGACATTAAGCAGGTCATGCATGTTGAACGGCGCTCCATTTTTCAACTGGATTATTTTAACAAAAACTGCTATTTCTTCAACAATTCTATACTCCAAGCTTCTTTTTCCAAACCCGAATTCTCTCAAAGCATTTAATGTAAACGTTCTGTGTTCTTTCCAGAGTGCTCCAGTAGAATTTCCAAGACCTTAAATTCCAATGGCATATTTTATAAAACAAATGAAAAAATATCACATAATATCATTAGAGGTACGTTAATCTTAAGTAAAGGACTAATCTTGCAACATTTCTACCTAACACAATGAACCAATATCAAATGAAGGGAGATAACTCGATAATTCTAAAGGTCACAATAAGTTTTGTGTATTACTAATCACATTATTTGAATACTTTGTTGAACATGTTTTAAACAGCAAACCAACAACTCATCTATGACAAACTTGGATGAAATCAGCTTCTTCTTTGTCATTCTCTCCTCAAATACCCCATGCCTTGCAAATACCTCTTCATTAACATTACATGTGATGTCTATTGTTGTTTCCAAACCGATCCTCGCCCATACGCCGAGAGCGTGTTCTTCGTATGATAAATTTTTCAATCCATGTGATGTTTATGTGTTTCAACCGATTCGATACGTGAAAGCGTGTTCTTCGTATGATCAATTTTTCAATTCAGTCAAGTTTCTTACAAATGAGTTGATGGTACATTTTAAGTTTCAAAACTCGTTTAAAGTCAGCAATTCTTGTCATAATGATCAAATATGCTGAATAAAATCTGTCCTTAGGCCGAATGTTTTCATACCAATTGTTAGGCCGTTCTTGACTACGGATTACTCCGTTTACCTGATCATGGTAGTGGGCGTATGGTGGATGTGGCCTGCGACAGGGAATGCTTACTCCTCCTAAGCACCTGATCCCACCTCTGGTGTCCCCACGAGTCCGTGTTTGACCTAATTTTTGTGAGATTTATGAGATTGATCACTAGTTGCTATCTTCCCTTTTTCAATATAGCATACCCATTGCGAGGAAAAATCCCAGAATGGTGCCATATTACCTACAATTTGGTTATTTTCTCCTTAAATAATAGATACCCATACAATGAGAAAATCAAATAGGGATCCGGGTTAGAATAGGTCCTCAGTACCCCTTGCTTTCCTTAAGTGGCGATTAAATGGGACAGTCCTTCGAATGAGACCGCAAAAATCGAGGTACCGTCTCACAGCAGGTGTGGCACGATAAAGATCCCTCCCCTGCTCAAAGGCCAAAGCGCCCCGAACACCCTCACATTAAAGGCCCAGCCCAGCCGACCCCGTACCGGAGCTGATTCTTGACACCAGGCCGCCGCGGGCCCGGCCACACTAAAAAAACACCACGGACCACGTCGGGGGGGGGGCCGCCGCAAACTTTCCAAACTTTTTGTGACCAAGGCAAAAAAAAAATAAAAAAAATAAATACATTCTTGAACACCCTCGACGTTGGGGGGGGGAAGCACAACTCTACTAAATTACTGAATAGTGGAGGGGGGGGGGCCCACTTGTAAATAAGTGACAAGCAAAAAATTTTAAAAAAAAAAAAGGTCCTTTTTGAACACTTGGAAAGTGGGGGGGGGGGGGCACCAACTCTATAAATTACTGATAAGTGGGGGGGGGGGCACCCACTGTAAATTTATGTCAAGGCAAAAAAAAAAGCATTTCAACACTGAAGTGGGCCGGGGGGGGGGACACTCCAAAATTGTGTTTTTATGCAAGAAAAAAATTTTGGCAGCCAACAGGGCGGCGGGGGGGGGCAAAAGCATACTTATTTGACCTCCACTTCTTGGAAAGGGGGGCATCTGTTCCCCCCCCCTGCTCCTACGCCCCTGAGGCCTAAATTTGCCAGCCCTTCACGGCAATGGTTGGACGTCTCCATATGAGCTGAAAAATTCTCAAGTGGGATGTAAAACAATATACAATCGATCAAATATTCATATTAGTTCTATTGAGAGAAATCGACCAGTTTCAATTGAATTCATTCTCAGCAATTTCAAATTGAAGCATCGATATTTATCTAAAAAATATCTCAAATAAAATAAAATATGGCTGAACTTCAACTATACTATGCTTGTCGGAGGGTTAACGTCGGTGGCGAGGTTTTTTTTTTCATCCTCCTTATAATATTTAATTCTAAAGTCATATGAGAAGATATTCAAAGAATAAGCCCTTCAATTACAACCAATTTTGGGTCATACTTTACACACACTGTAAAATGTATTAGCATCATCAAATACCGTACTATTTCGTGATGAGACCATTACATCCGCCGCGAGTCCTCCTGCTTTATGAAGTAAACGGTGTAATCCGTACTTAACATTAATCTGTAAAGTCACTGTGAAACACGTCAGACAGCATTCAACCAAACGAGTTTTAATTGGCAAATGAGACTATTAACATTTTGCAAATTCTATTATGGTCGTTATAACGAATTAGTTTGCCAGTATGACCTGCCAGCCATTTGGTCCAACGCAATCGTTAAGCCGTTTTTCATTCACTGATTTAACTAAGAATTGCTCCATTTACCTGATGACGACAATGGACTCACGGCGCTTTTCATTCTCATTAGTACATGTACATTTACGTCTATAAATGTTTTTAAGTGATCCTAATCAGCTTTCTTAGTTAATAGAGAAAATGACATTATTGTTGAGTTGAAGGCAACAAGAAATATTTTGGTTCTTTTATTGTAGAAGATTTTGAAAAAGAAAATTGCCTTATAAGAATACAGCAATTATGTAAGCGGAAGCATGGGTTAGTCAGATCGATTGAGAATGTCGACGTACTTTACCTTTGAATTCCCCCACTTCTCTTGTAATGAACATGTCGGGTCTCTCGGACACAACGTCTCCATGCTTTATGAATATTTCCCGTAGAGTATCATATCCATTGACGACCACGATGACCTTGGAGCCAGTAATTAGACTGAAAACGTCTCCATACTTGTGTCTATACTCCATGAACTTCTCCATCAAGGTGTCCGGATTCACACTTGGAAGATTCCCAAGGAATGGGACCGTGGGGGGTCCCGGGGGGAGGGCAGCATCCCTGGTGGACTTCCGCCACCATATAAATAAAAACACTACCAGACATGCTAGAAAAGCAGTCCAGAAATCAACCATTGTGTTCTATTGGCTTCCAAAATCTAGTTCATCTGAACTCGCTATCTATGCACACGATATGTTGAACTCTTAACCTGCCTGTAATGCTCAACACAGCAATATATAATAGAAGTCCGTAAAGCAGTTCAAGTTCGACACAACTTCCTAAAACCGGATCACTGTATGAAGCACACATATATACATTGTATACAGGACACAAGAAGGAATCGATTAGCACCCAAGTAATGACTGCATAATGGCAAATACCGTATAAGCAGAAATTTTAGCGAGGATCTAATTTTGGCATTATTAGCGAGGTCTTTGAGATCGCTAAAATTAAATATCGCTAAAAATTCATTCCAAATCATTGGAAGAGCTTTTCAAAGTAATAGATTATAAAATCGCTAAAATTATTTACCGCTAAAATAAAATACCACTTTTAAAGGAGAAAACGCTAAATTTGCGACTCGCTAAAATTTCTACTTATACGGTATAGACAAATACTGATGTACTAATTGTAGACGTTTATTTGTGTCATATACACTGAACTGTTTGTATAAAAAGTAAGATAACCATGTAGCACAGACAGATGTGTAAAATTTCCATCGCTTTATTCAATGAGGCAAACATTGGTGGATGAAGATACATCTGCATACATATGAGGTTCTAAATATGGTGTGTACGTATGATGGTAAAGAGCTGTAACCAAAATAAAAAAATAAGAAAGCTCTATGTATTTACACAATCATATACCATAAAAGTTCGATGTAAACAAAAAGGTGTTTACATGTAAACTGACGTTGGAAAGAGTTAGCTATGAAAATAATTTATGCATAGACATACATACATACTAGTATATACCGGCATTTAGAAATCATGAAAAACTAATTGAAAAAGGTACCAAAAGGAAATATACAAATCAAATGTCCATTCAAATATGGGCGCCATGATGGTCAGTGAGTATTGCAACAAACTTCAAATTATACAAACTAATGGCACCACAATTCATAAACAATTTAAGCAATATACATATTACAACATGATAAACCAAAACACTTACATTTTGAGCAGACCTGGATCAACATAATGATGCAAACTTGCAAAAACTGGAGCAGGTGGAACACCCGCGAAACTTCAGCACGAGATCACAAATACACAGAAGAGGTAGCAGGGGACAGTTTCGCACTAAAGGTGCCAAAAAAATATTAGATAACTTGTACATTAAAAAGTTAAGGGCAATAACTCTTACATTACAGCATCACTCCCCTCGGTAATTGGTAATACCACTACTAATGTAAAGGCAAATTAAACAATAAATAAATGCACACACAATTAAAGTTTTAATAACACGGTTGAAGGAAATTAGTTCAATACACACCAGTTCAGCACAGGTCTCATAAAAGCGTAGGTTTCCATCACGATTAATCTAATCTCGACTTTCCGCACAAGTCCATCTTCGCTTTCAAGGTTTTTCGAGATAACACCCATCCGCCAGATTTTCGCTGAACTGAAGCAATCTTTCACAATACAAACATCTCCCGATAAAGATTACGGTGTCTACTTCTCCACATGCGTCGTGATTGGAGAACGTGCAGGTATTCCTTTTTCCATTGTGCCAAAATATGTCGCCAACACTTGGAATGTTTCCTTTGTGCTCGTAGATTGTCCTTGTATATCTAAGGAGTCGAATTACTATAAGGAATGCAACTTTCCTTCAAGATCGATGAGATTGGTTATGATCAAGGGTCATCCTGGATCCATCGAAATTAGGAACTATAGGCAGAATTTGATTATAGCACATACTTCACACAAATGTTACGAGTATCTCATGTGAAAGAGGTTTGGAACGTGAATTGAAGCAACATGGAATTCAGAATTTTCTTGTCATCCATCATCTTTCCCAGATACACTGTACCTCCATGTGCGATGCATGTGGAACGTTGAATTTCCAAGTAATTCCAGATGTCTAAAGAGAGTAGTTTGAAGTTGTCCTTCCACTTTATTGCATTTATTTGCATTTCTCAGCAGCTCCTAAAAATTGGTCCTCTATCGGAACGTATCAACTTCATGGCCCTCGTATCGCTAGAAAGAACAACGACGAAGTGCGTTGATGAATGAGAACTCGCATATCCCTCATGACCTCAATATAGACAGCTCGAGACCGCAAGGCACGTAAATAAGATCGCCCATCGTTTACTGTTAGCACTCCACCGTGCAGTTTTCGGTTACTATGTTCCCAAGGTTCCAAGAGCCGTCAATACCAAATAGAAGTGAAGGAGGTCCTGGGATTAGCCGGTCTGATGGAACATCAGCCATTTTCTGAATTCCCATGACTCTTCTCAACTTACGACAAATTTACAACAGTTTTAAGGAGTGATGACGTCATTCTTTTAACTCCAATGGCCCAAATCTCCTGTGCGGACTGCCCTCTGTTAGTAGCCTCGCCTTGATGTTTGTTATATTCTCATGGAAATGGGAATAATCAGGGTGGTATATGGCTGCCTTTAAGGATAATGATACGGGTTTTGATTCCTTTGAATGGTACGATGACTGGCTGCCGCATTGATCCTTCCCGCCCACGCGCGAATGATGCATTTCTATTCACGGAAGGTTGACAAAAGTGCATATTTTGCTGTCATTTGGTACGACATACCTTTCATGATGCAGCTTGATGTCCTGTAAAATTCCCATTGCAAGTCTCTCAGCACTAAGCACTCTGCTCTCTGGAAACAGTCATCAGAACTGTATCATGATTTGTTGAGAATCTGGTTTAGTCCTCTTCCCTATTGGTTCTTTGCAATTTCTGTAAGACAGCATCACGGCACAATTTAGAGTTTTCCATTCAAAATTGGCAAAACCGCTCTGTTTCCAGAGACCTAGAGTAGGGTTCAAGGTGTGACGTTAGTGTTTAACTGGTCTTACCTCCACATCACTATCAGGATCTATAAAGCGGAAAACAATGTCCATCATCTGTTTTCGTAGCTTCACAGAGTCATTGTGGGCCAACGATCCACGGTAGTTTCATTACCGTCAGTAATAACAGAGATGCCTGGTACATGGAGTCACCACGGAATTTCTGTTTGTTAGAAATGTAGCTCTCATTGGTAGCAGTGGAAAATCAAAGATATGCGTATGCTGTACCGATTTACTCAACATAAGAGTAAGAAACGACGAGTTTGTTGCCGAAATATCCAGACTACCTAGCTTGTCACTCTAGAAAAATACATGAACTTCAAAGGAATATTCAGTTGTGTAAGATATTATCTAATATTTCCTGTCGCAAGGATGCGAACAAAAGTTCTAGGCGAGGAATATACTGTCCTCTTGGTTGGCGCTAATTTTCCTTTCCCCAGTCAAGAAATCTTTACACTAGATGTCATTGTCCGCTGTCTGTCACTCTTCAGATACGGCCTCAGCCGCTATGGCTTGCTCTGACGCATCGGCAGAAATATGTGAACTGTCTGAGTGCTTCGCTGATGGCTAACGCTATTCATGTGATAACGTGCGTGGAATTAGTAACATCTTTTAGGATTGCTTGAAGAGACGCTAACGCAGTCTCCCCTTTCGAAAATGTTCGTTGTAAAGGGCTCATCCCAGTCAACTCTATGAGGTCAGACTTTCTGAGGATGGGCTCTTCCCTCAGTAATTCGGAGCGATGAATCCAGGGGACAAACAAGACGTTTACGGGCTGAACGAAGCGACACCACGCCCGAGCAAATGGTTTTTTCTTCTATCGGCAACACAAATCGAAACGCAGTCATCCTTCAAATTCCATGCACGTTCCAAGACCCTATGGAACCATTGCTCATTCAACTGTCAATTTCTTTCAGGTTTCCCCCATGTCACTTGGGATTCAAGATGCTTCCATAACTTCTTTTGGTTTGAAAGTGATTAATGAGTTCAGCTTCCCTGTCTGTCCTTTAGCGTAGATTTGTTGGTTCGTTTCAATGAAGACTGAGGGTCAGATCACTGTGCAGGGAAGATTAAAGTCCATCATGAACATAAAAATGGCGACACACAAAGTTCCTTCCAATCCAAGTTCGGCCATCTCAACTGCTTTTTCCTGAGTCCCACATACTATGCTATGGCTGGAGATGGCTTTTCCCATAACACATGTTGCTGGTCATTCGTATATTCGGAATCAGAATGTCGTTGGGTCATTGTGTTGTACCATAAATCGTGAAAAAAGTCACGGGTGTTTCTCCGTCAACTCGAAATCTTAAGAACATTGTTCGCATCTACAGTCATGCGACTTGCATCCTTCCTGACGTAGTAAGAATTCCTTAAATAAGACTATTCACCATATCTGGACCAGAAGTGGCATACCAATTCAAGCGAAGTCCCTTGGAAATACTGCTGAGAAATCAAACTCTCGTTATTTGATCTGGGTTTCCTCGGCATTTGCGTTAACGTCAAAAAGGTGGTAAATACAAGCAGGACTGCTTGAGGAAGAAGTGGGCTCTTCCGCAGCCTCCACTAATCCAGCACTTTCTCATGAATACTATGAATTGTCTTTTTCACAGAATTCGTTTGAGACTTGGGATATCTGACACGACGGAAAGCTTGAGCTTTATTGGTTTGGCAAGTATTCAGGAGCGTCTGAAAAGGGTAGGGGAGGTCCAAAACCTTCCTTCATCCTTCTAGGATTTGTCTCATTAACTTCAAGGACAGAATCTCAACTGATAAACCCAAACCTATCATCATGTGACGTCTGTGAATATCGTCCATACCACGAAAGTCTCGATCACACAGCGTGCTGTAGCGAAAATTTGTTCCTATGTCAGCAATTATACACGGGTATTGCACGTCGCACTTCCATCACAAGAACTGACGACTTTTGGTTCACGATATCGATCGCGGAGGAGAATCTTGCCTAGCATATTTCCAATAAGTAGCCCACCCAAGTTAATTCAGGGCTTGGAATGCCTTTAAGTCCAATAACTTTGGTTTTTGATATGGTTGAGCTTCCAGTAGATCTCTACCAATAGTAATTAATCTTGGAACGTTGGATCAAACTCGGGAATAGAAAAGGCGAACAGCATCCGCGGAAGAGGTGTACAACTTGGCAACGTCTGGTGTGGACTCATGACAGTTCATTGGGAAGAATCATCAACTCAATCAGCGAGTAGTTCATAGTACTGAAGCCATCGACGGGATCGAACCATAAGACCATGAGCTTGCTCCTTCCATATCGTGTATATTCAAGACAGGATTGAGAGTATATTGGTTGGTTCACATTTGAATTCAATAACATCAAACAACTCTGTGACCAAGAGTGATTACTTGGTCACAAATTGCGTACACGCGTAAGTACTTTCCGAAGTCATGTGAAAAACATCAAAACAAAGAATTGTCTTGCTGCAGGAACGGCCTTATTACGTGTCACCTACAGAGTGTGCCACAAGCTTGGCTGACACGTTTGTCTATCGTCTCGGACGTAGCGGGCATCATCAGCTCTAGGCCCATCACTGGTTGATAGATGGGAGCTACTGCATGCGCAGATAGGATTATCTGGTGAATGAAATATTGACTCCCCGGCCATAAACATGCAAGGCTGTGGCATGAGAACGACTTCACACACGTCTACACTGAATTGGTTACAGTGCAGTCCTTTAGATAAATGCTTCAATGTACAGCATTCTGGACAGATGTTTTACTTTTCGAAGGAAGTTTTGCGTTCAAGTAAGTGCTGTGCGCGAA
>CAJDSM010026571.1:0-18488 GCA_903981925.1 Ostrea lurida | reverse complement strand
AGTCCCGAAACGTTTACTTTACACACGATGGTACCGCGGACGCAGACGCACGGTGACTGCGTGCGGTGACCGCATTTGGTGACAGTTGACCGCACGCTAAGCGCGACGGACAGTGTGAACGGTGACCCGCACGCTAACGCAACTAATGGAATTACATTCGAATTTTCCACTATGGTGTTAGATATATTTATCTTAGGTAAAAGAAAAAAAATATAAATAAATATAATTGTTCAAACCATAATAAGTTTAGTAAGAAATAAACATTATACTTCAATCAATGATTAATATGATAAAACAAACCAACTATACTGCATTGTTGTACTGAAATTGCAGTCTATAAGCATCTGTACACGTGCATTTTTCTGTAAGTATGGCTAAATATATAGTACAGAACGACAAGTATTTCCTATTGAGATTTTTTTTTTCAAGCACGTATATGTGCAACAATAGAAAAAAACTATATAGTTTTTTTTTTATTGCGACTGTACGCTCGATTACGTAGCGTCATGCATGGTTCAAAATTTTAGGGCACGAGGAATACATATATCCGCAATTCAACACGACCTAAAAATCTCATTGATACTAAAACCGCGGATGGTACCCCTTGTACACAGTATTTTATTTATAGCACCGTGTAACGACATCAGACGATCCTGTGTACATGTATGGCAGGATATTACGGCACAAGGAATACATATATACCTGCAATAAAACTCACCTAAAAGCTGAGGTTAAACAACACGCGGCAGCATCTGTAAATGTACATGTGCTATGCGTTTCTTTGGGAGCCGAATGTGCATGGCAAGAAAAAAGCCCTGACCAGTTGACCGATGCACACGTGACCGACGGCTGACCGCATTGGTAACCGCTGATGCGACGGGAGCCGCGGTGACCGCAAAACTGTGGCCGGTGACCGGCACGCGACACACGGGATCGGCAGCCGAAAATGGTAAAGAACGTTTAGGACTGTAAGAATCATCCTTGGTGAAGGGGAATTCAGTTTGTTATAAATGAAAGACCAGCCCCCATCAAAGTGAGGATGATCACGACATGCAAAATGCGGTAGTGTCATTTAAACTTCTCTCAAGGATCAACGGCAGAAGCTAGAAATCATATGAAAGCTTCCTGATATAGTGGGATTCAATTTTTCAAATCATGACCCCAGGTAACGTATGGCCCAATAGGGAATCAAAGTTTAAAATATGATTATAGGAAATCTTTAAAAAATCTTCTTCTGCAAGAACCACTGGCGCAGAAAAGCGAAATTTATATTGAAAACGTTCCTGATTAGTGGAATTCAATGTTTGTTCAATATGACCCGGGTACGATGGGGCACATAGGTGATTCAAAGTCTTTATCATATGAATATAAGGAAATCCTTAGAAAATCTGCTTCAAGTCACTGGGACAGAAAACGTTAATTTATATGAAGAGCTCTCTGATATAGGTGAGATTCAAGTTTGTTCACATCATGTACCCCAGGGTACGGAGGGCCCCATATGGTGGATCAAAAGTTTTACATCATGTATGATTATATAGGGAAAAAGTTTTAAATTCTTCTCTGACCATCTGGCCATGAAAAACTGGAATATATGAAAGCTTCCTGAATAGTGGATAGTCAAGTTGTTCCATGATCCCCGGTGGGTACTATGGGCCCACGTGAGGGATAAGTTGACAGTGAATAATAATAGGGAAATAATTCTTCTGATGAAGAACACGGACAAAAAGCTTGAATTTTATGAACACTTTCTGATATACATGTTAGTGGGATTTCAAGTTTGTTCAAAATCCCTGGACCCTCGGGAGGTCACTGTTGGGGCAAAGAGGGTATCACCAGAGTTTTACGTTGAATAGATATGAAATCTTATTAAAAACTTGTCTCTGCAGAACCATGTGGAGCAAAACGAAACACACATTACCTAAAGTCTTCCTGATATAGGGTAGATCCAAATTTTTGATCAGAATTGCTACCTCGGGGGTAGGGGTGGCGGCACAAATGGGATCAAAAGTTTATCATAAATTTTCTTCTTCAGAACCACTGAGAGTTCATTGTAAGGAATTGAAAAATCTTTTTTAAATACCACTTTGAGTCCTAGGGCATATCACTCAGAGTGAGTCATGTGGCCCATGGGCTCTTGTCTTATTTTGAAATTCTTCAGTGACCAATGAAGCTTAGAGACAAAGCAGCTTAGGTGAAGGGATTCTTGGAAGTTGTTTCAAATGAAGGAATTTTTGCACACTTTGACGGGAATATGATTTAAATAATTTATTTACTTACCAAAAACTACGATTTCAATCTGATGTTTCTCAATCGTCTGCACTAGAAAATCACAAGAATCTGGTAATTTTGTCTAAAATAATCGATATCAGGGTGTTACCATACATCATCTCTTTAACTTTTGTATTATTGATCCAAATTACTGGGTTCATATGGACCACCCATACCATTTTAGTAATAATTACATAGGAGTGGCATTCTTGATGTCAAAGATTTGACTGGTACAGGAGAAATTACTAATGCAGATTATGTTTCCATTATTCCAGTCTCATTTTGCAGTATAATTATAAGGTAATTTATGCATCACATAAATCCTTCAAATCCCATTGAAACTGTTTCTTTAAGTGATGTGCCGTCACTATCATGCCAAGTGCACGGACATAATTTTGCTTGTTACAGAGTTAGAGTTATCTCGATTGATAATAAACTGTGAAATTGCAGTGCATTCTAGAAGGCATGCGGACTGTATACCATAAGGTGGAATTTGATGCATTGTGAATATGACGGATTGAAACACATGATGCTGTACGACTGTCGATCATCATACAAGTCTGCGGAGTATCAGGCAGGTTCATTGTATCACGCTTGGAAAACATGATATATAAACCGTCTAGAATGCAATTATAAATCTTCAAAGGTCGGTCTTCATCATATTTGTTGTACACACCTCTCGATCCACAGGTACTTAATGTCTTTGGAGCAGGCAGGATCTTGATCGGCCACACCTACTGTTGATACGGGACGTATTATCTTGCGGCTTCATCATCACACTAAGACGGGAAAGTTAGATCAATTCACCAAGAAAAAAAAAAAAAAGAATACATACTGAAATGGATGATATACATAACAGTGAATATGGTTGAGGGTTTAGGCACAATGGACTTGAAAGAAGTTCCATGTTTGGTATCAATTTTGATAAATAGAAAAGTATATATATCCTATTAGAAGGGGTGATTGATTTTGTTCGCTTAAAAAAACAGAACCTGTGCCCGTACAGAGTTCGTTATTCTTGTTCTGACCAAAACCCACACGAGGAGGATTCATACATAAAAATTTTACATGCCTCTGCATAATGTCGATCACTAAATCCATTAATGACTGTTAGGTGGGTACTATTACTTACTATTAGATGACTGTTTAGGTGGAGTCTATCTGCTCAAGTGGTTGCTTTGGAAGTTAACATGTCCGAACGATACCACACTATACCGACGTCATTATTCAGTTAATAGTGCTTATTAATGATTATTTCCCTAACCATGCTCCAATATATTATCGTAAAGTTCGTTTCTGAAAAGTTTCCTATTAATTAATGATAGAGATTGATAATCTTTGGATATATAAAATGTGTGTCCGTAAATTAAATATAAGCGAGAGATAACCTTTGGGATAATAAAATGCATTGAAGAAGTGTATTCTGCTCAGTAATGTACTTGATTTCAAAGTATTATTAAATGTTACTAATATCATGTAGAGATTTATATTGGTCTAACCTGTAGATAAAACGTTAATTGTATGACCGAACATTATTCTGTATAAATGATTGATTTCTTATCTTGCATTCTGAGTATGGTGTCAAATGGATATGGGGTGTTTGTGATAAGAAAAGCACTCGATCTTGTTTGCAATTCCTCCAAATTAATTGCCTGTATTTAATATCAATATTTAAACGAGCAGCTTATGGCAGAAGTAAATATTCATAATCACGAACAGTCTTATATATAAGGGCAGTGGCATCTGTTCGTTGTTTGTAAGGACCGACCAGTTTGAAAGATCTTATACATGATGTGCAAGATTTGTAGTAAACTGTTTTAAACCAAATCAGAAATATGAACAAAGATTTTGTCGGAACAGTTTGTATTTTGTTAAATGTTGACGTATTTAATTACTTATATTATCATATTGCGCAGAGATTTAAATACTTAAACTCTGTCCCGTTTGTAATGCACTTTTATATTATGAATCACAGGGCAAGTTGTAAATTGATTCTTGTACACGATATTGGGAGATGTCGTCCTAGTGAAGCTTGTATTATCTGATTAGTTGCTTGTGTTTATGTACATCAGCAAGTATTCTAGATGCGAGAATCATTCGAAGTTTTATTTGGAATCCTAATGCTCTGATAACATTATACACTTATTACGGTATTAGTAATGACTGTTTATTTGATTTAAAATATTATATTTTCGTGATGATAGTGTAAATGATAGTCCAACCACAATCCTATAATAGTCAATATCAACATGCTTTGTTAAACAAGAAATAGAAAGTATGCATCAAAAATTTATGTACACATTGTAATTAGAGAAGGAACTATATATGAATAGCTTAGTTAGAATCCCATAAAACTCAATATGTGTTAAAATAAAAAATCGAGATCCTATAGTTATGTCAGAAAGAGATTAGTCCCATAATTGTATGCATATTTTATATATTGGTACTGTGAAAAGAGTTTTGTATTGAAAGATAAATTCTGAGAGTTTGTCTCGCCTGCGCTCATCTTTCTTACAGAAAGAAAATGGATGAAATAGCATTATTAGTGTCAAAATACTGACCATAATTGCCCGAATTCACTGCTTACGATGTCAATCTTTTGGTTAGCATAAAATAGCACAATCGAGTGTGCTTTGAGATGTTCGACATAAAATACGCTGATTTTGAACAAAATCAGCGATTGCGTTTTAATTTGCAATAAATCCGATTTTACAGTCATTTTTCTGAATCATGATTATAAAGATTATACGTGAAGTTTAGTATGAAAGTGTTAGCGTTAGATACGGAATAACACTGCAGTTAGTAAATGTTGAAGCGCTTGGAGGGGTATTATTACACCGTGTATTAGAAAGTTGTAGATGTCAAAATATTACCGGCTGAGATAATAAAACTGTGATGTAGGGAAAACCATTTAGGTCTTGAGAATGATATAGAATTGTTCTGCTAATGAGTAATGCCGAAGACTACTTGGCTTTACCTCACCATGGAACTGCACTAAACGGTGTTGGGAGTAAATAGAGATGAACGTTGCGCTTGAGGTTTTTCCCTCTTTTAATTGAAAACACCACCTTCAGTTGTAGGTCTAAAGCCTGCTTGCACGTCACTGCTTGCGTTATTAACTTTGAATTGTAATCAATGAACATTCATTTGATTTCGTCTCCGATGTCAATTACAGAGAATTGAACGGTGATAAAAGGCCGGTGGTTGTGCCATTCCTTCTCTAAAACACCATGGTTAAATTTGACACGTCTTATTATCTTACGTTTCAGTATAAATTATTTTTACTGGAATCTCTTTGTGTAGACTGGGATTAAAATATTAAACGATTAGAGGATAATGCACATAGAAATTAAATTTGCTCATGTGACACATTTTATCATTTTGTATTTACGATAAAGTGCACGTACATGTATGAGAAAGGACAATATCAAAGCAAAATAAGGTAGTTGCAGATTATGTTGGGAAGATTTTTTTTGTTCAATGAATTATATTGTCATGCTTGAGAGTTTGCTAAATCAAATTTCGTTAATTCAGCGTTACGCATAGCATTTTATTGACATACATTTTGAAAGAGCTTATCGTTTTCTCTGGTGAATATAACTTTTCGTTTAAGAGGTTCGTAGGTGAGGTCAATTTTTTGGGAGTGTATTTATCTGTTCTCACATACAAAACACGAAAAAGAAACGGAAATTAAAAAGAAAAATGGGTTTTATGCTCTTTTCAAGCGTACGGATTAACCTTTTGCACTAAAAATTTACTCTAAGATTATTCACTTTGACATTCCATTCGCTTGATGTAAACAAAAACATAAGAATACTAATTCAATCATACATGAAATACGATGACGATGTCATAATAATGTCTTATTAGCAATACAGGTATAAAAAAAAAAAAAGTATTTAATACTTGTAATGAGAATAAATTAATGGCATCCTTTTGTTTCTTTCATGCACTTAGTATTCGCGAAAACTCATGGATATCGAATTTCAGGTTACAAAATTACATTTTAGATGATGTCTAATTTCTCTAAAATTCAGTAATATTAGTCTTGTCTCATAAATTACTGACAGCTTAGAAGTAGTAGATTTCAGTTCAATATTTTAAAATATTTGCCAAAATACTGATTTTTGCAGCAGGAATTTCGAGTAAATTGATCGACTTTTGAAATTTATGTATTCTTGTTTGGCAAACTACTACAAAATTAATAATAAATATTTGGCTAGTTCCAAGGCTCATTTATTGTACCATTTAATTTTATAACTGTTCTATTAGCGAATAGGGTTATTGGGTAAAGCTGAATGGAGTAATTTGAATATGAATATAATATTGTAAACTCAATGGTTTTTGCAGTAATCAATCCTTCCGCACAAAATATTAGTCCTACCAACTCCTTTTCAAATTCTGAAATGACACAGATATTTGCAAGTGGGCAGGGTGAAGTTGTAAATGTTAAGATGTTGTACGATTGAAGGGTAGTCAGTTATTTGTGAGACCAGTAATACAGTCTGCATGCTAGTACTGCGGCGTATAAAGTTGTTAAGCGTTTTTTCAGAAGGTAATAGTGATTTATAAGGATGTTTAACGATTCGGAGTTAGTTCAGAACGCGTGTGAGGTTCAGTCTAGAACGTCTTCCGATACCGTTAGCTTAACTTCGATTTTCTAGGAGCATCTATGAATGGACTTGGTGTTGTTTCATGGCATGTGAAATGAAGCCTCACTGTGCCGAATCAAATTCATTTTTCTGGTATGACGAGGCTTATCGTTCGGAATTACTGTCATGAATAACTATATGATATTGCTACATAGTCTATGAACACTTAAACAAGTCTGTGATAAGAGCTCTAAGTCACCAAAGGATAAGGTCCACTCATTAAGCAACCGATCCTATTTTGACGAGTGACGTAGCAAGATAAATATTTCTAATACATATACAAACAATTAATAATACCTTGTGTTAGACATTTTATTATACATCTTGAGATTACATTTATTCAACCAACTGTACTGTTTCCGGGTTCATACACAAGTCGGAAAACATATTGAACTCGTAGCTGAGGTTCATAAGAATGCAATATTAGTATGTCAATCACGGGTCAATCAATTGAAACAGCACATCAACTTCAGAAACTGTAAGACTGTTATGGTAAAGACATTTTTTGTCTACGCGAGTGTATTCCAATGGGCATTTTGTGTCTTTGTTGGAAGTGAAAATGTGTGTACAGATCTTCCGCTTCTTCAAACCGTATCGCTTGCAGCCGAGTCCAAATCGATTGTCGCGTCAACAATAACAAGCGAAAATTTGGTTGTGATAGAAAGTAATCGAAATATGGCCTTAAATGATGTGTTGTAAATAGTCTTAAACTCGTCTTTATGGCATCCTGATTTATGACAATTCGATTACGAACTGACTTAAAGATTATACTGCAAGGTGGGAATTATAAATCTTCGGAACTATTTCATAAATTTCATTGCCATAAGCACTCATTCTACGTCTCTATGTTAACGTGTTTGCCAATGCGTTGTATGTATTAAGGATAGGAAAACAAGTTCATTTAGATAGCTGTATACACGTCATTATATATATATATATATAATATATACACTATTATCATATATATATACTATAAATATATTGTCCTCGTAAACCTGGGGGGGGTTAGAATAGGTCCCCAGCATGTCCCTCGCGTGTCGTAAAGGCGCTGAATGGGGGTCATTGCAGGATAAGACCGCACAAACAGAGGCCCGCGTTGTCAGCAGCATGTGCTGGACGATAACGATTTTCCCTCCTGCTCAAGGCCTGACGGGCCGACGAGATAGCTACTATTGCAGCCTTCCGCCGATTGTGACGTTCCATATTGAGTGAAATATTCCGGCGGACGTTACAAGACAATAATCATAAATCCGTCTCTAATTTTACGTCAATAATGAAAATCATTGAAATTCTCTCTCTTCTCTCTCCTCTCTCTTCTCTCTCTTCTCTCTCTCTCTCCTTCTTCTCTCTCTCTCTCTGTGGTGTAAGGAGACATTGTTTTGCTCAGTTCGTGGATCTGTGCGACCCCGTCATCGAAATCCTGTCGACTTCCTCTCAACACTACTGCAGCGATTTTTAACCAACTGTTAATCTGTAGCCTAGCATCATTTGTATTGTTCATTCTCAGGACAATTTTTGGTTCTTCTAATTTTGTGGAGTTAATTCCTTTGAAACTTACTGATCTGAGTTTGTAAGGAACTTGATATGTAGCAATGGACGATGCACATGTAGATTGGTTATTACCAGGAAAGTGTTGATCCCAATTCTTGTGGAGTTAATTTACCAAAATCGCTCAAATACAATTCTTTAAACCTTACTCCAACTGTATGCAAGGGGAGGGGGGGGGGGGGAGAGGAGAGAGACATGTTTTGCCTTTAAGAAAAGCCCCTTTAATTTACGCTCAACCGAACAAGTTGATGTCGTGTGTGTTGGTGGGGTTATACTGCGAATCGGGTTGTCCGTCTATGTAAGCGCAATGGTCTCTCACTTCCGGCTTAAGTGCTTATTCCTTCTACCATACGCAGTACATTGTACATATGATACCCGATGCCTATCTTTTCCATTCAGTAAGCAGGTCTCAAGCCAAGTACTGACATGGGAAGTAGCAAAATGGTTTAGGGGTCTAAAGCTCTTTTCCTTTCCACCCTAGAGTCACATATCTACTTATGATTATTATGGACGAAGAGTTCCCTATGTTTTGGTTCAAAAGCCAAGGTCATGCACACTGGCAATGGATATAGCAAAATGGTTTCCGCTGCTAAAGTTTATCTTCCCCTGATCCCCCATAATTGATATAGCACTTCTGGAGAGATTCCTTATCGCATTGGGCTCCAAAGTTCTCAAGGCACTGGACATCGATGTAGCAATAATGTTATCGTGTCTAGAGGATTATCCATGCTGGACTCTATGCATACATTTCATACAAATGGCTACTCAGGAACAATGTGGGACGAAGATTTTCCCTATTGAATGTAGGCCAGGGTCAAAAGGTCAACGGTCAAGCGCACTGGACATGGAAGTACCTGTGTGATATTTGGGCTGTAGGGCATTATACTTTCAACCTAGAATCACCGTGTCATACAAATGAACTGTGCATGAATCAAAGCTCACTGGACATTAAGGTAGCAATATGATTTCCATTTCAAATTTTTGAACAGTTAACAATACCCTTCGGGAGATGGGGTAAGCGGAGGTATCCTTAGTGACCATCGCTCACAGTACCTCTTGTTATAAACGATATGAGGAAATAAGGATTTCTCTTGATGAACACAATCGTAGGCTGTCGTACCAAATTGATAATTCTGTACCTCCTAACATGGTGTAAAATTGTTAAGTCCGAGACTCAATGAAAACAGAAATTGCAAGTCACATACGTCTCGAACGCCTGCCTATCATACGTACTTCCATCCTACGGATAAAGCTAGATAATGTTACACACTGAAGATAATATACATTTTTGGTTTCTGGCGTGTCAACTTGGCATTATGAACATGACATGCCATTACATGGACCGTGGACCAGGGCCAGCACTGAATCACTCATTGGGTAATTTCATTATTGCAGAAGAGAAAATATTGATCAAACAAAACAGCAGGTCCAGGCAGTGTATCTCCTGTAACCGTGAACAGATATAGCTCAGGCAGTAGTAAAAGCCCTGTGGGAACTATTTTGAAATTCTCCCTTTACATCATGTCAACTTCCATGTACAAATTAGCCTTAACTTTAAAAATAGCTGGGGTACACATTTTGTAATAAATACTGTCCAATATCGATATACTGTCAAGTCAAGGCTCCCCGTGAGGATCAGGGTTAGAATCGGTCCTCAGTACCCCTTGCTTGTCGTAAAATTTAGAGGCGACTAAATGGGGCGATCTTTCAGATGAGACTGCAAAAACCGGGGTCCCGTGTCACTGCAGGTGTGTCACGGTAAAGACCCTCCCTGCTCAAAGGTCCTGAGTGCCGAGCACAGGCTTAAATTTTGTAGCCTTTCAGCAGCAATGGTGACGTTTCCATATAGGTGAAAAATTCCCGAGAGGAACGTAAACCAAAAATCAATTCAAGTCTAAAATATCTAATCGTTTCTGAGAGAAAATAGAAAAAATATATATGTGGAAATATTTCTGCTAAAGCATTTCAACTTTTCCATGAAGTGTCTATATTCACTATTCGTATGCAAGTTTTAAAAATATGCTGGGGATCAGACGGCACCCTTATCATTAAAACTAATTTTGAATGGAGCCAACCATTATTACAATGTATCAAGAATTGTGCGTAAAATATGTTGACTAGTATACAAAGATATTCGTGTAATCAATTACTTGTTACAACTGCAAGTCCATTTTTTATTGACATCTATAACTGATTGCTGTCAGTGTTAGATATTAAATGTATAATACCGTTACATGTATATTTGTAACTGAACTATTTCTGTCAGTCATACATTACAGTGTTAATATTATATTCTATGTATAATACATTTTAAACTTTAATTAACCCGTGGGGGTCCGGGTTAGAATACGTCCCCAGCATCCCCTTGCGTGTCGTAAGAGGCGACTGAATGGGGCGGTCATTCAGATGAGACCGAAAAAACCGAGGTCCCGTGTCACAGCAGGTGTTGTACGATATAGATCCTTCACTGCTGAAAGGCACCGAGTGCCGAGCATACAGGCCTAAATTTGCAGCCCTTCACCGGCAATGGTGACGTCTCCATTCTCGAGTGGGATGTAAAGCAATAAATAATCAATCAATTTAATTTAAATACAATGTAGCTGCTACTAGACAGTTTACTTAAGTGTTCTGTTTTAATTATACATTTTAATATGTAACAAAATACTACTAGTACTGTATTTGTATGATTTCGATCTGGAAAGGATTAGGTAATGCCTGCTATTCAGTCCATTTATGTTTAATGCATACTTTAAACTGAAAACAAAGACATGTGATACTGAAAACATGATGTTAACATTTGATGAGCAATATCTATTAGAACCACCTTTAGCATATTGAGATAGTGTAGAAAAGAGATGATATTGTGGAGAAAGTTTAATTCGTTATCAGATTTAAAGAGGAGGAAATAAATTTGAGAGATACATGGTGGTAGGGGAAATCTTAATTTAGGCCTATCGATTATGATTCTTTGGAAAAATAGTAGAAAATTGGAATCAAAAGGACTGTTACGAAAAAGTGAGGGAGTTCAGTTCACGTGTCCTTCAAGTTGGTTGATATAAAACGCATCATCCTGGCCTATTTTTGTTCTGATAATGGAATTGGTGGGCGGGATGGTATGTAATTATGTATATAGGAACCATTTGTTGCCTGGCGGAGCAGTTAATAACACCATCCACACTGTAAGGCTCATGTTTCTCAAATAATTAATAAAAGTGCTTAATACACTGTAACATTTTACATATAAATCACAAGAAACAATGTAGACATTCATTTGAAAACGTATATACATGTAAGTCCTTGTATTACATGCAGATAAAACAAATAAATACAAGCATCAATTTAAGTTATATGTCGTGCTGTATTAATTTAACAGTAAGCCTTGCACGTTTTCATTATTATGAAATGTATGTACATGTACAGTTGAACTTCGATGTCTCGAACACTGATATCTCGAATAACATGGTTATGTCGAACTGATTTGGAGGTCCCAACCACCTATTTTCTTAGTATTTTTACCCTCGATATCTGGAATTCACGGATATCTCGAACTTTTTTCTTGGTCCCATCGAGTTCGAGATAACAAGATTCGACTTTATGTGATCTGAGTGTGTATGTACAAAGTAATTTAACTTTTATTGGTACAATGATACAGTATAAATATTATTGAAAAAGAAATATATTAACTTCAAGGTTGCATATACATACTGTTGCATATTTTGATTGTCCTAAAAACATTCAGTATTAGCTAAAGATATATCATTTCCCACAAAACTTGCAAGAACAAGGAGCTTAAGAAAACATGGTGATGTTTCATTCAATTTTTACATATTACAACCTTCTTTCAACACATTTCCTAGTGGGAGGTTTCATAATGCTGTCAGTCAAGCCGAATCTGCACGGAGCGATCAGCAAGCTGATTCTCTCCCACTGCGGAGAAAGCGCACATTTCAGCCCTTATCTCGGGGAACTATCAGACGAAACAGCATAGTATTGTTTGGAGAAGCTGAAGTTTATCCGATATACCAACAGCCGTGCCATGTATTTTTGTATACACAGACTTGTGTTATCTGGCAAGCAAAGATTAATTCATGGTAATCTAACCACGACTTGGTTTTAAAATAATGCCAATACAAAGATATGTTCCCTCCCGTAAATCAAAGTACTGAAAACTGGGAGTGCGATTAGTTCTGATGAGAACAGCATTATCAAAATTCTCACAAAAACTTATTAATGTATAGCGATAAAAAAGTATTCATAACAATTTCATGAAATTGTTTCTTTACAAAAATATACAAATTAATCTGAAAAATAAAGAACATCTTTTGCATAATGGACTTTGACTTGAAAACTAAGTGTTATTGCCCTTGGATTCAAAATTTCAGCACATATGATTGATTGTATTAATACATGTATATAATTGACACTTTTGGATATTATTTTGTGTTTGATAAGATTTTTACAATTTTAATTTGGAAGAGACTTCAACAAAATTTATGTTCCTAGTATGCATAAATCTATATGAAATCATTGGTTTTGCAAAATCTTATGACGTCATATGAGGGTGGAATTTCTGTAACAAAAAAGTCTCATTCGATATTTTTTCACTTCTACCGAGACAGCCCCAGCTACAAATGAATTACGTATATTACAAATTGTTACCTACACATGTCATACAATATAGCACTCAAGACATTAGCAGCGATGATTTTTTTATCGTCTCGGCGCCAAACTGGACAAAGGACCTTACGTCCGGTAAAAAAAACTCCATCTTCTAATGCCGGGTGCTGTTTTGCGAACGAACAATTATTATGTTAATGCTAAACGGTTTAGGGTTTTTGCATAACTGATATCAAGGACGGAACCCGAGACGTCCAGATTGCAAAACGAGCAACATAGCCACTGAGCTACAGCTACTGATAAGAGGATTGTGTGAAAGAGCAAAGTAACAAAGCTAGTTGACCAATGTCAAGCTTTCTAATATATAAAATAATTCAGAATCGCTTACAGGATGAGATGGTAGAAATTTATACCTGGCAGAATGACCAAATAACACGATTCTAGCGCAAGTCGTTTTGTCCAAGGTCAAGGTCACTAATAAAAAGAATAGAAGTATTTTTAGAACTATATCTTTATAATAATGAAATGTTAGAAATTCACACATGCCATAAAAATGTGAACAGAACAGAAAATCTGTCGTGCGTTTGCTTGGTGACCGGGAGGTCCTGGGTTCCAGCTCCGCCCTGCCTTGGCTGCGTCCAACTTAAAACGTAAAAAAGATGGTGACCGCTTCTCTATAGAACGATCAGCATTTGTAAGTGTCGATTTTTCAGTTGAGACAGCGTTAGCACGATAAAGAACCCTCACTGCTACGGTCCCAATTGTCCAGTCACAAGTACATGTACCATGTATTGGTCAAAATCTGTTTCACTTCACTTCCAGCGGGTGATGTCTAAATGAATGAAATGTTCTGAAAGGGACGTAAAATGAAGGATATTTTTGCCAAGGCAAAGTTATTAATGAATACTATTTAGAACTATTTTTCTGGACCATGACTTGGAATAGAAATACATTTAAAGCACTATGGACATAACATTTGTATTGGTCATCAACTGGAGTCATTTTTTAGCCATAGCGTGCGAATCCAGAAACATTAATTTAGATGTTCATATCGACCATATGTACAATGTATATTACCAAACACTTTGTTATGACCTTGAACGAAAGTCAATTGTGAGATGAAGGCTATTCAATGGCATTGGTAACAAGAAATGTTTCAAAATATACATGTTCATTCGGTGCACCCAATGGTGCAAAATCCAAAATGGCTATTCCTGTACAAGGTGTTACATGAAATTGGTGCTTTGTACAAGGCAAAGCTAATCATTAATCAAATAATGGTAAACGAACATTTCATCATGATAAGATGTCAATCTAGCAAATAATTTGAGCAACCAAAAAAAAAAAAAACCACAAAACCAAAAAAAAAAAAAAAAAAAAATAGGTACGACAAATTTTTAGCGGTTTGATCTTGGCCAGACGGTTTGACCTCGACCTATGGCCATTGACCTTTTTAAAAAGTCAATAGGGATCGTCTAATTTCTAGTGGCAACCCCTGTACCATGTTTGGTACATGTAGCTATCAAGCAAAGTGGTAAAAAGATATAGAGCGGATAACACATACGGTTAAGACCAGTGGTTTGACGTTTGACAATGTGACCTGAAATAATCAGTGATCAGGATATTCCCTCTCGAGTAAAGAGGTCAAAGATATTGAGTGGACAACCCATGGGGTTAAGATCAGCGGCTTGACCTTTGACCAGGTAATCTGAATATCTATAGGGATCATCTAAGGGCAACCCTTATACCAAGTTTGATTGTTATCAAACAAAGGGGTCAAAAGATATTGAGCGGACAACAAATGGTCTACAGATCGACCGACAGTTGCAAAACAACATGCCCCATCTTTTTGAAGGGGTGGGCTTAGAATATTTTAAATATAATTTTATATTGCAGGGACTGCATAAGAAACTCATAGTACAGGCACGCATGTTCATCATGAACAGACTTTGGATAAGCTTGAATTAATTACAACTGACTACGGTCTGTTTTGTTTCAAGCTACAACTTCACAATTGGGAAACACTTGAAGCTCGTATTTTACTTACCATGTACTGCGGCCTATGACTGGGCAGTTTTGTAACAATAAACCGCGAGTGCATTGACAAAAGAAATTAGAAATTTTGTCCCTACCAAATTTGTAGTGGGCAAACATAGCCGAAATAATACCACTTTTATCTCAACACTGGTTTCACTAGATCCCAGATTTGAAAGTGTGTGTGTGGTGGGGTTGCGATCCGAGCGCCCTAACACCTAAGCTACCTTGACCGATGCTTATTAACGTTAGCCATATGCACACATATTGATATAATCATATTGATATTCTTAACTGAAAAGCACCTAATACAATTTTTTTTTACTCTTGGTATCTTTTCAAAGAAGAATGAGGTAAACGTGTATTTTAACATCAGATTCTGAGATATACAAGTCGTCAACTACTTTCGATTTTCACTGGGAACTCCTTGCGTGACTCGTACATTGCACACTGACCTTGGACGTGATCGGATTGTGCCATATATGATTTTTAAATTCACGTGTTGAAAACAAAATACATGTATCTGTTCCATCGGTTCCACTAACGCGATCATAGTTATTACATGAAAACTGTTGCAAATAACTTGTAGATATTCCCTAAGTGAATGTCGGGTCCATTTTTTATAAACTGCAGCAATCCGAGAAAGTCGTCTGTAGCCGAAGTGGACTGGAAAACAGTAAACAGGTACCTCCGGCGAAGAAATTTTACGAATCGGTGCATATCCCTACACCATGTATGATATGATATCCGAGGTTTGTATGAAGCGTAGCGGAATTAGCCGAGGATGGCCGATTGTTCAAAGAACGAACTCGGAAATTTGCCTCGTATTGTTCAAATGCCATCCATTTGAACAAATTACTATGTAAACTCAACTAATTGATAATGATTATAAATCTATTGTGACCTCACTCCAGCAAGTATAGGTTCATGATCAGTTTCCATAGCAACGGGAAATTTGACGTTTCATATAATTCGGGATATCAAAGTTGTTTTTGGTGACGAAATTTAGTTAAACATCACGTATTGGTTTCCACTATGATTTGCAGGATTTCATTTCTCTCAATACGGAAGTCCCATACCACAGGAAGTCACCCAATGATGAAAATGTGTCTAAATATGAGAGAATATTTACTAAATATATGAATCATTGTGGATCCATCTGGTTAAAGGTATTAACTCCGCTTATTTTTTTTCCACCAATCTCAGTGATAGAAAGAGATTATTATGTTTTCGAAATTTATGACCCACATTGCTCTCCACACCGTTTGCGTCGGCGTTCGAATTTCGTGAAGCGTTAAAGAGAAAAAAGAGCATGACTGCATGTATATACAAACACTCGCAGTGTGTAACTGTGCCGTGCGCTTAACAAGAACATTTACCCTCGTGTCACTAGTGTCAAGTAATTTTACACTCATTTCCCCCCCTGAAGTTTGGACAACTTCACAATGTTTATTCGCCGTTGTCACTTGTACTACACCTTTCCTCTGCAGTGATATCTGTCTTTGGGATTACCCTACCAGTGGTGCTTGTCATGTCAGCGTCTTCTAAAGCTGCAGTAACTTTCATCTCTGTTTTTCTGTTTGGGAGTTTCTTGCTTTTGTTTTTTAGAAAAGCAAGGTCACAATACGAGTAAGTGGGGTCAATATTTACTTATTATACTTATTGCTTCATCCATGCATGCGTTGACACTTTTATAGCTGTAAAAAGTATATAGAAAATTTTTAAATAAAATATCAGGTTTCAGGTTTGAAATAGGATTTTTCATCTTACATATTTTTCATCTTACATTTAAATATTAAAAAGAATCATTCTCCAAATAAGTGTTAATGTACATGTATGACGAGTAGCATTTCATGTATTAATATTTTTAAAGATGGGATTTAAATCGGTTTACTACTTGCAATTGTTTGAATCATGCATTTTGTTTTTATGTGGGAAGCTTTTGCTCCGTGAGATGGTCAGTTCCTTTCACCTGATGTCCCATGGCTCGTTTTATACGTCAATAGCTCAGTCTTTGTGACTAAGAATAAAGGCCTGCTAAGATAATAAGCAATTACCGTAAAAGTTGAACAGAGGAGAGATTTTGTTTTCAGTATTGTCAGGTTGAGATGTTCCCAGATACTTGTGCTCTGGCATACTTGGTCTTCTTAAACTTTTGTTGAATTTAAAATGAAAAGGATTTTTAGAAACAAATTGAATTTTTTCCATTCCTCTCTACGTGACGTGAAACTCCACTTGATCCCCCTGTCTTTGTTGATTAAATCGAGGGAAAAAAATGTTCCTGTAGACGGGTGATAATTGAACAAAAAATCCTCAAAATACTTGTGTTGTCTACCCAGTTTCATTTATATGTCTCAATATTTACCTGAATTTTCACCGTTATTCGAATTTTTTGTTGGTCTTTGCTTGGCCCGACTACATGGAGTATTGACAAATAATCCGAGGCTAATTTGTTGCTTGGCTAAGTCATCTATTTATCATTTTATTCCTAAAACAATTGCACGTGAAACATTTTACTTCGGGACTCATATCTGTCACGATATTTAATTTTGACTGATAAAGTATTTGTAAACATTAATCTGTCGCAGGATTTAAATACTAGCAACCAATAAAAATATCTTTACACTGTTTGCATGCACCGATTCTGAATAGGTTGACACTTTTAAGATTATACTATTGTCCTAAAGTTGGAAAAAGCTAATTGACGTCGATTTTAGCTAGAGATAATGTGAGGAACCTGTTTTTGTGTCTGTATTACGTTGGGCCATTAAAGTGGCACGAGGAGTAAAAATGTCCTAATCAGACGCAACGGTTCCTGTTTCTAGTTATGCAATATGACACTAGCGAGTTAAACCTTCGCCATAACTCAGACTCATGTTTCTTTTCGATAATTATCAGTGCAATTTATTATTTTTTTCACGGTGTTGTGCCACATAATATTTAAAGCTGACACAACCCAGATACTACTCGCACCCATTTATGTCAAAGTGCTGATTTGGCTACTAATCTTGAGGAGTTATTTTGTTCCTGATGTATGTCAACTGTCGGAGGACTAATGTTATGATAAATGTCTGCTATTTTAAGTTCATTGGCAAGCTCTAAGTTGTACGAAAGGGAACATTTTGCCACGCAATCGTTTGCAAACTGAACTTCGTAATATTGATAATTTGGAAGACGAAAATGTTACTCTAAAATTAATGTATAATGTCATGTTTGCTACGATGGCATTTCAATCTACTAACACAATGAATACCTTGTTCTCTAATGAAGTTTTTAAATCGAAAAATGGGTGGTACTAATTGTTGTGAGAATAGAATTACTAGACCAAATAGTCAATATCAGATGACCTATTGCAATTGGTTTTCGTCC